>OVBE01003991.1:14696-25251 GCA_900406425.1 Iberis pinnata | reverse complement strand
TCATCATTGACAATCACCGGATAAGTAGAGCTAGAGCCAAGAAATACATACCGGAGGCTTTTAGGTAAAGGTTTAAGTTCTACCTTGGGAGCTTTTAGCTCACTCCAATCCTCATTAGGGCTAGACTTACCAATGCTAGCTTCTTCCTTCAAGTCAAGGGAGTTGATGCAANAATTCCACTCCCTCTTCTAGAGCTTCATGAGAATCAAGTCTTTCCCCATCCATTCAACTTCGACATTTAGAGCCCTTTGATCATTAGGCTTGACAGTCAAAACTAATTGCAAAGCGTCTTCGGTGGTAAGCTCCTCCAAGTATTCATTGGCAAAATCCTCCATATTTTCCATATAGAAGGCTTGGCCATCTATGGTTGGTTTCTTCATGATCTCCTTGATGTCATATTGTGGCACATGATCCTTGCTCAAATGCAAATCAATCTTTCCATTCCGGATATCAATGATTGCCCCGGCGGTTGCCAAAAACGCTCTTCCAAAGATAAGTGTATCTTTTGGCTCCTCTTCCATTTCCAAGACTATAAAGTCCATGGGGATCTTGGTGTTTCCCAACCTCACCGGTAAATCTTCCAACATTCCAACTGGCACTCTTACGGATCTATCGGCTAGGATAAGAGATATCCTACAAGGTTTAACAGAAACCAAGTTTCTTAGAAATAGAGTATGGCATCAAGCTAACACTAGCTCCTAAATCTCTTAAACAATTTTCAAATTTAAAAGGTCCAAGAGCACAAGGGAAAGTAAAACTCCTTGGATCTTCAAGTTTCTTTGGGGAAATTGTCCCTTTTTATGATTGCACTATACTCCTTTGAGAGAATGACCATTCCTTCCAAGGTCTTGAGCTTCTTCTTGATTGCATCTTTCAAGAACTTGCTATAGTGAGGAACAAGCATGAAATCATCAATGATGGGCATGGCAATTTGAACTTCCTTCATTTGCTCTTCGAATTGAGCTTTGTAATTCTCCATTAGTTGTTTCTAGAAGCGACCCGGAAATGGAAGTTTTGGTTCATAAGGAGGTGGTGGCTCATATATTGGAGCCTTTGGTGTGGACACTTCATTAGCATCCTTCCCCTTTCCTTTTGAGGCAACCAATGTCTTTTTGGAAGGTTCATCAACTATAAGATCTTCACATGGGACATCTTCATCTTAAATTGAAATATCCTTCCCCCTTCCCCCCACCTAGTTCCTTATTGTCCGCAATAAGGACCCAAGGTAGTAACTCATTACCACTTTGTAAAGTGATTGCATTGATGTACTCTTTGGGGTTGGTTTCGGGTTTACCCGGAAGTTGTCCCATGGGGCGTTTGGAGGTTGATGTGAGTTGTGTTAATTGGTTGTCCAATGCTTTCAAGTGAGAAGCCATACTCTCAATCCTTGCATGAAGATCGTCGGTTTTAGCATTAACATCCTTCTTGAAAACCCCAAACTCAATTGCATTCTTCCCTTGGCCTTCCAAAATTTTTTTCAACAATTGGTTGGTGTTATTTTGAGGAGTGGACGATGAAGAACTTCCTTGAGCTTGGTGTTGTGGAGCTTGGTTGTTTGATAAACCCGGTGGTTTGGTGAAGTATTGAGGCTTTTGTTGAAAACCACCTTGGTTGTTGAATTGAGGTCTTGGTTGAAAGCTTTGTTGTTGTGGCTCTGGAAGATAAGTTTGATCTTGGGGGTTGGCCACATTGGGGTTGTGGTAAGATAGGTTCGGGTTTGGTTGGTAATTATTATAGCCTTGGTTGTAACCATGGTTGTAGCCTTGGTTGCCCACATAGGCTAACTCCTCTTGAGTAAGTTCTTGTTGATTGTTACAATCATCTTGAGCATCTCCAACAAAGTTGATTGTTGCTTGCTGAGATAGAATGAACTTGTCTAGATTCTCTTCAAGTGATTTTAATCATTTGTTGTAGCTAGTATCACTATTACCTTCCCGATTCGAGCGATCATAGTCTTCACCATAATTGTTGTCACTTTGAGCCAAATTCTCAACCAATTGCAACCCATCGCTTTCGGTTTGGTTGAAGAAGTTTCCTTGACTTGTGGTATTTAACATCATTCGGTATTTTGGAGCTAAACCCCTATAAATAGTGCTTAGGAGACTCTCACCCGAGAAACCGTGGTGCGGGCATTGGAGTGTGTAGCTCTTAAAGCGCTCCCATGCCTCTCCAAAAGATACATTACCCCGTTGTATGAATCCGGATATGTCATTCTGAAGCGTAGCCGTTCTTGAGGTAAAGAAGAACTTGGTTAGAAACGCCTTCTTGCAGGCGTCCAAAGTCTCAACTGAATCGGTTGGTACATTCTTTTCCCAAGAATATGCTTTTTCACCTACAGAAAACGGGAACAAACGCATCTTGAATGCATCTTCAGGGACCGCATTGATTTTGACCGTGCTACAGAGCATGTCAAAGTTTTCAAGATGGTCCAATGGATCTTCCATAGGGAGGCCATTGAACTTAGCATTTTTAACCATGTTGATGAGGCTTGACTTTATCTCGAAGTTTTTGTTTGCTATGGGTGGTGGACGAATGCCGGTTCTTTGTGCATGACGATTTGGTGCATCATTTTTTCCTATGGTTCGCCGGTTGTTGTTACCAACACCGGGGTTGTATCCCTCACCATCATTGTGGCCAGCATCAATATTTTTTTGTTGTTGTGGTTTTGATTATCCATTGCGAAATCCAATCGTTGAAGATGAACGAGTCGCTCTCGTTCTCGTCTTTGCCGAGTTTGTTGTCGCTCGAATACTCTAATATCGTCAATGATCAGAATGAGATTGGAAGGTCATATGCTCTTTAGGTTCATACACCTGAGGTGCACAAACAAAATGAAGTAGAGTAGTTAACAAAATAAATAAAATGGGCTTAGTCCCAAACAAATTAAGGAAATTTAGTTTTCATGAGAGCTTGAAAGTTTTTTTTTCTGTCGACAACTGTCATTGGATTAAAAAAATTGATGAAAGGATAAATACAATTCCACCATGATGAAACTGGTGAGCACATATAAGAGGAAGTACAATCACTTAATATGATATTCCGACTAGAGCATGATAAGCCAATTTCTTCCCAATGAATTGGTAAAACTCTTGTTCATAATCATCCAACAGATTGCATCCTCAATAAAGTTTCCCTTGTGACTTAACATAACAAACTAACGACATAAACAAAAGACTTAAATTTTTACTACTACATATCATAAACAGAAAGCCTAATAATCGATATTAAATGTGGAAAAGGATAGAATATTTGATAAACAAGACTTTTGAGTATCTTATCTAAACAAATGCTTTAAGTCTACTCATGTCATTGTAGTACTTAAGGAATCAATCCAATTTCAGGAGGGTTTACACATTGATTATATGTGAATTTCATTTAGTCCAAGCTAATAAGAGAATTGAGGTTTTAAACATCTTAAACATTCATAAAATAATCAAAAGAACAAAAGACAACAGCAAATAGAAAAGTCAACAAAATTTAAAAGCTTGAAATCAAATATTAGATGGATAATCAAAAGGCATAGGTTATTGATTTGATCAATTAGGAAACTCCTCATGATGTTAAATACAACTATCTAGCTAATCCTTGGTCTAACATTCCATTCCTAGACTAATCTAGTCCCATGGTAATAATTCCTTCCTAGATCATGCAACTAAAACAATCCCTTGAATGATTACATAACCAAGAAGCATTAAACTCTAATCCATAACAAAACATTAAACTAACTAACACAAATCCCTTTGGTTAGGCCTCATTTAGCATGCAAATGTTGGTTCCGACATTTTATCGAACACCTTCCGGGCATAACTCAACCTATGATCTAGATTCAAGTGATCAAGTTAAATCTAGCATTAAGAACATCATCAACATGAGGATCAATGAAATCTAAGCCATAAACATCATGATTTATTCCCTAATCAACCGAATCTACCTAGCCATTTGCTTAAAGGTAACTACTCACTATCCATTAAATGAACACAAATTCCAAGAGTAGAAATGTGTTTATCCATAGATAGAAATAGATTTGGAAGAAGAAAAACAATCAAAGATAAACAAAATAAACTTGATTGAAGATGAGAATCAAAGGAGGTTACAAAGGTTTTTCTTCCCAAAAGCATAAAACAAACTAAAAACATCAGATCCCCTGAAAATTAGGGTTAGAGGTTTAAATAGTCTCCAAAAGAAAGTTGGGTTAACCTATAAAACCATTGGGTTAACCAAAAGAAAAAATGGGTTTTTATTACAAAGGGAAAAGTCCAACTTTGACTTTTTGCTTTTTCAGGTCGATACCGGTTTAGGCAAACCGGTATGACAGGCCGATACTGATTTTCTTCTTTCGTACCGGTTTGTCCAAACTGGTACGTTTCCCCGCTGCTAAGTCTCTGCCAAAATATTCACCTCATACCGGTTTGTGCAAACCGGTATACCACACCGATACTTCCTCTTTTACGCTGGTACCGGTTTAATCAAACCGGTACCATAAACCGCTACAGCTCTATATCGTCCACACCGACTTCCAAACCGGTACCATAAACTGCTACAGCTCCAAAAATCCACCTTTTTGTTCCATTTTAAGCTCCTTTGATCACAAACTTGGTTTTCCCACTTCTAACACCTGGAATTATGAAATGCATATACAAATGCACAATAACTAACCTAAATGATCATGAATCTAACTTAAATGGATGCAAAACAAAGCTATAAATATGCTAAAATACAAGTATATCAGTAATAAGTAAGTGCCACATGGCTCAAACCAATCACCCTCCATGATCCACCGAATAGTGCTTCAGAAAGAGCGTGATGAGTTGGTTAACGACAATCCACCTCTATTTATATATCTTTGACTACTTTTAAAAAATTTTACACCCTTAATTTTTTTGGAGAATTTTATATCTCAAATCTCGGATGAGCTCATGTGTTCCCTTGATTGACTTGGTCAAGTCATCTTTTCCTGCCTAGCTTGCTTCCACCGACCTGACTGACTGAGTGTGTTTCTTCAGCTCGACTGGGCCTTTTGCAACGACCCAACCTAATTTTCCAACTAGGCCAGACGAGGTTCTAACTTTACTTAGTCAATTTTCATGCGAGTTATTAATTCTTTCAGAGTTCTAAAGCGATAAACATGCATTTTATTGAATAGATTCGATCAGTTTAATACAAAGCCAGTTCTACTTAGCCATTTACAAGCATTAAACTTAAAAATCTACTCAACATGCATATTTAACCCAAAATCCACCATCCTTCCTTCCTTAGCCCTGATTTCTGCCAGCTGTCTCATTCCTAGCAATACATGCGACCACATAGGAGGCATAAGAAATTGCAACTTTGCTTAGTGAATGCGGTTTAATCCGCACCACTTCACTCAAACAGATCAAGTTCCCAACAATTAAATTGAATTCGGTTAAGTTCAGTTCTTATTTTATACTTAACCATTTTTCACATTTTTACTTAACCAATTAGACTATCCCGACCATCCAAACGCATCAAACTGGTCGTTAGTCTAACTGAACAGCTCAAATCTCATGGCCGATTATACACATTTCGAATCCTCTGGCCTACTTTGTTTACTGATCGGCTCAAATCACATGGCCATCTGTTTACTTTTCGGCTCACATGGCCCTTGGCTCTCATGGCCACTTATACACATTTCAGCTCAAATCATATGGCTTACTTTGTTCACCGATCACTTCAAATCTCATGGCCATCAGTTTGCTTTCCGGCCCACATGGCCCTTGGCTCTCATGGCCGCTTATACACATTTCTGCTCAAACCACATGGCCTACTTTGTTCATTGATCTGCTCAAATCACTTGGCCATCACTTTAGTTTCCCGACTCACATGGTCCTTGGCTCTCATGGCCGCTTATACACATTTCAGCTCAAATCACATGGCCTACTTTGTTCACTGATCGGCTCAAATCACATGGCCATCAGTTTAGTTTCCCGACTAGCATGGTCGTAAACTCGGCATCATTACCCACAATCCATGCATCCGTGCCACTTTGACCACTCGGATCCTGCTTTCACACTACACAGGCATCGGTAAGGTTAAACTCGACCATCTGAACGGCACCATGGCCTTAGACTATCACGCAGACAAGTCTAATCTACGGGTTAAAATGCACTCACCTTAGTAAATCGGTCGGTTGACTGATGATGCTTCCTGAACACGTTCTGATCACCCCACGAACTTCTCATGCGGACACTTGAATCGAACCCACGAACTGAATGCACCAACTCGAACTGATCTTCCCCAACACTCGAACTTTCTCTCACTAATGCACTTTCTCTCTCTAAGAATTGATAGTTTTGCAGAAGATTTTAATTGTGCGCAGTAGCTCGAGATTTATAGGAAAAATTTTGTGCATGAAATAGTGTGGTTCAGCACGTTCTGTTTATGCATCAGTCCGATCAACATGCATCCATGTACGGGAAACATGTTCGAAGGCGGCTAAAATCGTAACACGTACGCGGACATGCGTCGCTTGTCGGCTCTTGTCCCACCACTCGAGAAAACCACCCAATGCAAACAGTACACATGTCGATCGTCGATTCAGGTAGCGCAGTAACTGAACCACCCGATAGCGATGCGACAACGCATACCGCACGTTTCCGACTGACTGCACAATCCGGCAATGCGAACCATCGAGTAAACTACGCATTCTCCAGAAAACTGCGCATCGTCCTGACTGACGACCCGATTATGCGCATTGATCAAGTAAACTGTGCATGGTCACCATCCAACCATCGATCAAACTTACTGATTTAACCAGTTTAGGATTTTTCTCGGTCAAAACACCCTTAAACTGATTTTCTTCACTTGAAAACCCACTTTCCAGTCAAACCGCATCACTTGGCTTCATTTTTGACTGGTTGGCTCACGATCAGATTCCCAGCCCACTTGGCTCGGTCTCTCGGCCAAAATTTGGCGGATCACGGGTGCTACACCTTTCCCAGGTTCAATGGGCCATTACAATCTTCTCTTAAATGACTAGACCCGATCTAGGTGAAGCATTATACTAACATATATGATTTAAGAACATGGGAGGGACCTTTGTCTATCCTAGGTCTCATGCCAAAAAAGGAGAAAATTAGAGGAATAGACACATTTTATTGTTGTAATTTGAAAAAATATATATTTATAAAATTTAATTAGTAATAGGTACTTTTAGTTAACAAATGTCTATTTTACCTTTGATTTAATCATTTATTTTCAAAACAAAAGTTGATTAATTAAGTTGATCGAGTTTTAGAAGAAAAAAAAGTAAATGTCTCACTATTTCTCTTTTCATTTCATTTTGTTCTTACGTTATGTAAATGTCTCGTATTCGTGATTTGGGATAAGCTTGATTTTGTGAAGTCTGGTTGCTCGTTTGAATTATGATTTCCACTCACCGTTCACCATTAAGTACTCACCACTCACCATTCATCATTCGCCACTCGCCATTTACCATTCATCATGCACCGTTTACAATTCACCAATCACCATTCACCGTTGGCCTTTCACGAGTATAAATTTTCCATTCACCAGATTATATTCACTATTTCACCTAACGATGCTTAAATGATTTTTAAAAAAATAAAATTAGTTAAATTAAAAATTATAAATAAAAAAGGTTAGCTTTGGCATTATGGAAAAAATTAATGATACATTATTATAGAAGTACTCAACTCTCTAATTAACCTAACAAAAATACCTTATCACAAATTATAACATAAAATATACCTATTTCAAAAATTTACTCTAAAATAATGTATATATTCGTTTCTCTTGAAAAACCAAATAAAAATCAAAATTTTCATGTAGCTTCACATGCATTTCTCCTCGGATAGGGTTTTTTGTACATAAGACTTGCATTTGCATTTACATAATAATGAAAGATAGAACAACCTTGTAAAGTCTTAAGGTAGCAATTTGGATGATTCCTTTGATAATTCTTAGTATGATTTAATTGATAAGTACAAAATATATATATTTGGAATTTTGGTATGTTTTCTGGTCTCTCTTGTCAATGTAAAGCATTCTGTAATTTTGACTTAATATTTTAATCTAAAAAATGAAGTGGCATCTAACCATTGCTCTAAAAGCCTATTTCATCCCAAATGATGCTTGTGGTGTCGTGATGATACATGCGAGAGAGAGGTCGATCTAGTTGATGTCAGATGATAATGTTTTGATTTGGTCTCCCAAAGCCGCTATCCCATCCAAACTACTATTCTCTCTGTTTCAATATATAAGTAGTTTTAGCTAAAATGGTTTGTTTTATAATATAAGGTGTTCTCAAATCCCAAAGCAATAAAATAATGTAAATAAATAATATTCAACTAAAAATTTAAAGGCAAAATAATATGTAATAATCTTTCTCTAAGTTTTCGCGTTTCTCCACAAAAAAAATAATAATCTCTCTAATATTTTATTACTCCTTTAAGAAAAGTTAAAATTTCTTAATTTTCGCGTTTTTAAGCAAAACTACTTTCATATTGAAACGGAAGAAATATATATTACTATATTAATAAAAGGAAAATGTTGGTTGGGTCAGTTCTTTATAGTTGAGTCTGGTTAATTAACTTTGAACACTAATGAACCCAGTTCACTTCATGGTTATAGGTTTTTTATTATAAAAATAATTTCAATTATAAATCAGATTTCAATATTTTAAAATTTAATTTGTATGCAACTGGAACATATATAATATATCTAGTATCTATCTAAGTTGAAAATTTTCGTAGGTAAGTCAAATTGATGACTAATAAACACCTTCCGATCAATAAAAACAAAACAAGAAAGTAGGTTAAAAACAAAATTGTTAACATAAGTTGGAAATAAAATTTATTCATCATCTCATACGTACAAAACATAAATCACGAGAGAAATAACAAGTGAAAGATTAATGTATATGAACAAACTCAACAACCAATTATATCACACATATTATATTTGTCAGTTAAAGCATTATGTAAGAATAGATATCAAGCTTGATGGTCAGCCAATTTAGGAGAACAAACTGCAACAGCATCGCTAACAGTAAGGAAGATATTATCCTCTCCAATCTCATCAGCGAATTTTGAAGCATGAAGCTTCTCAGTCACCACTGGTCCCGGGTTTGCAAGAATTAACTGTTCAATTTCAACTCATCACTCAATTTATCATATATATATATATATATATATATATATACATTAATTATTTCTTTCTTTGATGTTACACATGATGATGTGTTGTAGTTGTAATTCAAAAATAGCATTTTGTAAGAAAAGCTATCCCACTTTGCATCTAACAAGAAACATCTACAAGTTTTGAAGCTATTTCTTATTCCTTTTTTGTCACGCTAATTTGTAAACCATAAAGTATCGGCCTAGTGAGTGAAACTCCATAAATAGCTAGCTAGGTTTGATCTTTGGTCTAATAAGATCACGTACGTGATACAACCAATAATTAAATCACTCGATCCTTGTTAATGTCTTTGATTATGACTTTTTTGTTGATTAAACGAAAAATATATAAGAGGCATCAACTCTAAATGCTATGACTGTGCCAAATTTAAGTATAACGAAGCTAATGTATGAAAACATAGAATACGTACCTGGATATGTTTCTTCTCGAGACTTTTGTGTAGTTCTTCGATGGAGTGAATACCACTGGTATCGATATCGGTAACCGCTGGCTCGTATATTCATAAACCATCGTCAGTTGATTTTGTAACGTTAGAAATATATTTGAGTTGGTAAGAAGATATGTTAGTTATTCTTACGTGACATTTCAAGAATCACAAACTTAATTGCTGGCATGTCCGCTGCTTTAGCTTTTTCTTCCTCTTCTCGCAACCATCTTAGCGACCTGGATGTCACCAATTTTAATTTAGAGACATTTCGTAATTATACATTTCTTCTTCTTCTTTTTTCTTTTAATCTGAATGGTATTTTTGTTTTTAATTATAATCTGAATGAATACTCTTTTACCATAGAAACCGAATACTTTTATATTATTCTATTCACTACTCACACCTTATATTTTCTATTGAAACAAAACAATTATCATTCATACAAACTATTCATTTTTTATTTAATAAAACTTACTTAAATACAAAAAAAAAAATTAAAAAATAATACACTTGTAACGAAGTATTTCTTCAAACTATCCCATGACTTCTAATAAATAAGTTTCTTAAATCACATTCTTAATGGAAAAAAAAAAAAAATCACATTCTTAGTTTAAAACACAGTTTCCTGCTAGTTACCCAATCGGATTTGAACCCAAACTAGAAAGGAAAAAGGTTATGCACATTATATATATTTTGTTAAATTAATTTTCGAACTACAAGAATAACCTGAATTCTATAAATATGTGATAATGTATTCATATATATATATATATATATATATATATATATCATGTTATTAAATCACATTTTAATTTTCACCACTAAGTTCTTCAATAATCATATATTGGATTGAATAGAGAAACCCAAAATAATAACCAATTAAAAAATGAAGGCTGTACCTTTCTCGGACGTAGTTGGAGTTGGAAAAGTAAATAGCCGAGTCAATACGAA
>OVBE01003991.1:0-14060 GCA_900406425.1 Iberis pinnata | reverse complement strand
AACGGCTGCATCAATGTCGATAAGACCGACCACTGCTGATATAATAATGGCCGCAAGGATGGCATTTGGAGTGTATTTGAATAGAGGTGTAATGAACACTAAGGTTAGGGCAACAACTATAGCCATTACAATGTTTGAAACCGCTGTGTGGCATCCTGCCATGTAGTTCACGGCTGATCGCGAAAACGAACCTGCAAATATATGTAATTTACATACGACCCCTTTTTAGTATGTATGTACCAACAATGTATTCAACAATATTTTAAAATATCAAGTATATATCTTTAACTAAATTAAAAATTGACATCATATTAATTTTTTGTATGTAGTATTTATTTTTAAAACCATTATGAAACACTTGCAACTTGCAAGACACATAAATGTTTCTTCTCTTTTTTTTTGAGTTCTATATAGAATTTTACAACATATCTTTAGGTTTTTGATTTAGATACAGATTTAGAAATTTTGACTTAAAGTAGTTCCTTTATTCAATACTGAATACCATTTTAAAGTTTTTAGTTTACATAAAAGTTTTGAAGCTTATATTTTGGGATTATGTTTTTAGTTGTATGGTTTAATATATTAAATTAAAATTCGATTATGTAGTGTTTATGTGTTTTAATATATATATATCAAAAACATTCTATTCTATGTTTTTATATCTCAAAACTATAAAATTTACTATATTCAAGATTATCAAAATACATAATTTCTGGGTTGTGACTTTATTTTATTTAAAAAAAAAAAAAAATTATAGGGTTTAAAATCTATCGTTGGCTTGTAATAAACTACTTTATTTCCAACCACCTATATATAACAACTGTTTTTCTATGAAACACAACTTTCAAGTTTTAAGTTTGGATTTGGACTTGGATTTAGACTTTTGGATTAAATGTATAGTATTTCAGAATTAATAATGATTTATTTAGGATTTATAATAAATAATAAAGTTTGACATACTATTCTATTTTAAATTAATGATATGCCATATTTTCAAAAGTTTTATCAACACTATTTATGATTTCAAAAATCACGTTCAATTTATTATAATTTTAACTATGTTATGTAAATAAAAAAAAATTGTATTGTAGTGAGACTTAAACTAGTTATAGTAAGATGTAGAAAGAAAATGAAAAAAGATGGAGCATACTCTTCATTTGGTGTCATGGTTACTTGCTAAGTTGCTATATAAGAAATTTATAATGAATATATTATTTTATTGTAAGTTGAATCATGGTTATGATACAAATTCATTCATTTAAAAAATAGCATATCGGAGATATGATACCACAAAAGTAGTATTTCACGGAATTTTCCAAGAATTCAATAGAATTTAAAAGTATATGGAGAAGACCTTGACATCAATTACAAAATAGGTTTTAAAATTGAAATATATCAATCGTATTTTTACGAAATTCTATTAAACATGAATTAATAGTTGATTTGAGTAATTGAAATATAACCAGTGGCAATGTAACATGAAGTTAGCGAACCGGCGACGTTCATAGTCCCCAATGCGATCATCTCTTTGTTCCCGTCGATTTGATAGTCTTTCATTGCCGCGAACGTTCTTCCAATTGCTACAGCTTCCTGGAATTATTCCAAAATAATAATAATAAACTAATGATTTCTCACATATAACTTGTATTCATATGCGACTAACCGTTAAAGCGACCATCCCGGCAACACCTCCAATTCGGATACCTTCGATAAAATATTTTCCGGAGAAGTAAATCTTTTTCACGGAAACCGGATTGATTCCTTGATCTATATGCTTTACCTTCATTGTTTATATGATAAAGATTTTTTTTTATCATAATTGATTAAAAAAGTATGTTTCGTATGCATATATATGATAGAGCTTACAATTTGGACTCCGTTTTTGTCAGCACGAGTTATAAAAACAAAGAAAGTGGAGATAATGACCGAAAGCAGAGGAGCAATTGCCGGAAGCCAAAAGAGTTTCTTGTACTTTCTTCCCTGCAATCAAATTTATTATTTTTAAATAAACAAACAACATACACGAAGATATATATAGAGATGGGTAAATAAACCAGAACGGAAGAAACGGGACAGAACTGAACTGAAAAAGTGAAACCGAAACCAAAATGGAATCCTTTTAAAACTTTTAGGTCTGATTATTCAAGAAACCAGGAAAAAAAACATAAACCGAAACTGGACAGAAACCATTTTGGGTTAACCAAAACAATTGAAACCAAATAAATTGAAAATATAAAAAAATTTGTACTTTTATAGTTATATTTATGAGTGAAAAATATATATTTTTCATATTAAACAAGTAAACGTCAAATGAATCACTAATTGTATACATTTTAGTATATTTTCAACAAAAACATAGATCACAACCAAAATAGAAAATGAAACCGAAACCAAATTGTATTTTAAATGGATTCAAACTATTTTTGTTTTTACAAAACAAAAAAAAAAGTAAACCATAAACTAGAGTGCCCAAAACCAGATATTTATATAAAGGAGATATATAGAGAAAAGAAGGGCTACTATGTATTTGGTGAACATAATGAAGGCCAAGAAACTCGCAGCAATGACTATAGTTTGCCAGTTCCACTAATGAATAAATAAAAAAATTAATTAAATTATGAAATTTTTGTTGAGGATGATCATGATGAATGAAATTAAAATAGAAGTTACCCCATTACGAGCAGCCGAGAAAACGGAGTGCATAACAGAAACAATATCAGTTTTTTTAGTAAAATTCTTTATACCAAGAAAGCCCTTAAGTTGTTGGAGAGCAATTGTGATGGCTGCTCCTCCCATGAAACCAACCACAGCCGCATGAGACAAAAAGTCTATCAAGAATCCCAGCCGGAGAAAACCGAGCCCAGCTTGAAAAATGCCAGCAAAGAAAGTGGCGGTTAAGGAAAGTCGGAGATAATCTGCAGGCTCCTCAATTGGGTCGATCACGGCCTGACACAATGTGCCAAGAAGAAGAGACACCACGGCCACTGGTCCTATCGCAATATCTCTAGAACTCCCCATCCCAGCATAGACTAGCGGTGGCACAAAGCTCGAGTCTACACAACAAGTTATAAGTTGTTTATAGTTCACTACAAAAAAAACACAGACTAAATCGACGAATAAACCAACGAATAATTTTATATATAGTCCGCCGGTATATATATAATTTTTTTCATTCATAAATATTTTTAACAAAACATGAGATATATAATATTTTAAGACTCACAAAGTCCGTATTTTGGATCCAAATTCGCAAGCTTTGCATATCCGATATCCTATCATCCAAAACACATAGACATCATATTCGTACGGGTTACATAATGCTTAAAATAGTACGTAGAAAAATCAAGGATCAAGTGGTTTATCACTTATGTTGCCTTACTACCAGAACCACGATCGAACCTGACCATTCAGTATACGAGTGCATTTTCTCTCATTTATGAAGTTTAGGTTACTATAATGGTCCGCTGTAATTCAGAAATTGATCATAGAAAAAAATAAAAAATAGTAAGTAGAATACAAAACCTGAGGGATGCAAAGACTAGCAATGGTAAGACCGGAAATGACATCGCCTCTAAGTTTACGAAAATTATATTCCCTAGCCCATTCAATCATCGGAAAGATAGCTTGAACCCCGAGCAACACCTTCTTAGATGTGGTTTGGCCCTTGAAATCCCTAAGAGGAGCATCGTGGAAGAAAGTTTCTTCCATTCTCGACTTGAACTCCTTAACCCAACCTTCCTTTGGTGGAAGTGCCACTCTATGACGAACGAATGTATTCTCATCGGACCTTCCTCCGTCCGGCGAATTAGACGTCGCCATGATTCTATATCCCTTCAAAGCTGTTACCACGAAATATTATATTTAGCAATGAAGAATAGACTTTGGCTTCGTAATGTGTAAAATAGGTTTTAGTTCTAACCTTAAAAACGGAGGATAGTCTTCGCCTTGAGGAATTGTAGATTTGCCTTGAGATGTTGGAGTATTGCTTCCTTCTTATATAACCTTTGAAATATTTCCAAGTCAACTCTTTTCTGATCGCATATTATTTAAAATTTTTCCACTAGGTAAAAACGTTTCATTTCGATATATATGTTTAGCTTCAGCCGATATATTTACCTGCATTGACAATAATATATATCTATATAATACTCGTTCCGTTCCAAAATATAAGATTTTTTTTATTAAAAGCGCGCATATTAAAAAATTCTGTTTTTCATTTAAAATATTTTATATATTATACATTAAAAACACTGACCAATCAATAAAAAGTTTATATTTTATCATTGGATGTGGACTATTTAATAGCTTTAAAATCTGCATAGAAATACAAAAACATTTTATATTTTGGAACATAAATAATTCTCTAAAACATCCAATATTTTGGAACGGAGGGAGTAATATTTTTTTACTAGTCAATTTTCTTATGTTTCCAATGAATATAATCATTGTTTTTATTTCTACACAAGAAGGTATTTAGATTTACCTAATCAATTTTTATAAATTGACACGATTAATTAATTGGATTAAGCAATGATTTATCCAAATTTTGATTAACTAAACGGAAAATTTTGTTAGTGTAAACATTATAATCAATTTGATTGAGCTTACTCGGACTCAGCCACGACATAATACTTTAATCAAGCAATTATCATATCACTACAGCTTTATCAACCAAAAAAAATATTATCATATATCACTACAAAACAAAACATGGCAAATATCGATGGAACTTTCGACGGAAATGTATTCATCAACACATCTCAACGAATAATTGACGGGTGAATGGCAAATTTATATCCATTGAAAATTGGCTTAAAGTTAAGACATATCATTTTCAAACGATATATTCGTTGATTTGTACCGTCTTAAGTACACTTTCTAAAGTACGGATTGACACATTTAGGTTCACAGTTTCTAATCAACACATTAATTTAGGTTCAAATATTTTGACACAAGTTTTTTTGTTTTAATTTTACCCTTGCTAACTAATATGGCCATGCAAGCAAGTCTATTTCGCATTTTCCATAATTTTTTTTTTTTTTTTTGCTTTGCAAATTATCCACGATACGTTTTTGGATTGTATGCCATCATTAATGTGTGCATGAAAAACCAAAGATACCGAAACAATTGTACAATATATCTTGGGAAATTTGACACGAATATAGAAATTAATAAGAACGAGTTTGATTATTTATATGTGCATTCGGACTTCGGTTCGGTTCAATAATTTATTAATTAGAAACAATGATATTGCGAGATCGTAGAGATCGACCAAATCAGAATCTGAAGATTCCATAAGATCAATAAAATCACGAAGATATCATAATATCTTATATTATGATATTCACCATTAATCTCTAAATATATTGTTTAGATTTAGTTCTATCTTAATTAAGAAATTAGATTTATTTATTCATCTATAAATACCATTGCATATTGTAACTTATTTCTTATGAGAGTCTATTATAATTCTTCATAAACATTTTTGTGTTATTTCTCTCATCAACTTATCATGGTATCAGAGCATTGATCCAATTTCTATGGGTTAAAGTTTTGTTTGCTTTTGCTGTTTAAAAGAAAAACCAACAATGTAAGTTCCTTTTTGTCAAAAGAAAAATAATTTTTCATTTTTCATTCGTTGGTTTCAAAAAAAAAAAAATCATTTGTTTCGTCACTTTTGGTTATTTTTTGTGAGATTTGATTTTACTTCCACACAAAAATGATAGTGACAATTCAATAATCACTTGTTTTGAAAGAAACTTCTAAAAAAAAAAGTGATGGTGTTCGATCTTGTTTCCTGAACAAAGACCTTTCCAAAAAAAAAAAAAATTTGTTTTGAACATGAATCTATACAGATTCGTTCAATAATGATGTATGATCTCGCAATTGCGAGTTATTTTCGAGTTTTATCATGGTGATGTGTTTCCATCGATAAAAATTCGATGGCTAATAGTTTTAGTCACTTTGACTCTACAATGGAGTATAAATATTGTTGATGGCCCAACGGCTGGGTGTTATAGCCGATTGAACTCTACGACTGAGTATAAACGTCGATGATGACCTTATGGCTGTGTTTGTAGTCAAATTGACCCTACGACCGGGTATAAACGTCGATATTGACAACTTGGTGTTCAAATTGATTTGACTCGCCGGCCGAGTATAACGCTGCGATGATGATCCGGCAGCTGGATATGAAGCCGCTATTTTGAAGATATTTCCAATCTCACACGTGTTATCACGTATGAGCTTGCGGGAGGGTATTGGGAGATCGCAGAGATCGACCAAATCAGAATATGAAGATTCGAGAAAATCAATAAAATCACGAAGATATCATAATATCTTAGATTAGGATATTCACCATTAATCTCTAAATATATTGTTTAGATTTAGTTCTATCTTAATTAGAAAATTAGATTTATTTATTCATCTATAAATACCATTGCATATTGTAACTTATTTCTTATGAGAGTCTATTATAATTCTTCCTAAACACTTTTGTGTTATTTCTCTCATCAACTTATCAAATGATGAAATTATCATAAATAATTAACTAAAAAATCAGCACAAATTCTAAAAATTTTAACTGGATATATATATATATATATACTACAAAAAAATAGGCGGAATTCTGTCGGAGATTTCTTACGGGAAAAAAATCTGTCACTAATAGTGACGGGCAAACTGACTGAAAATATGGTCATCAATAATTTACTGACGGGTAAAATTTCGTCTGAAATAGTGATGGATTAGTGACAGAATTATACTGACGGATATATTCGTCAGTATTCAGTAAATTTTCCCGTTCTAAACTATATGTTGTTAGCCGTTACCAACGGATATATTCGAGGACTGACGGAATAATCCGTCAGTAATCCGTAAGAATTATTTTTATAAAAACAGAACATCTACTCTTATTTTTTGACAAAAAATTTCAGAAACATAATTACAAAATGTCTAGTCCTCCTTATTTTAGATCATGGATGGATGGTGAAAAGATGAATCCATAGAAAAATCTTTTAAACAAGGAATATGAAAATGATAGAGTTCATGGAGTTAGCATGTCGACAACCTCAGACAGAAACTAGTCCTATGTTAATGATAATAGGATATTTCGGTCCTAAGGGGTATCAATTACCTATCATTGTAGAATAGATGAGTTATCAATCCAAATGGGAGTGCACTAACAATCAAGATGCAATTCAAAGTCAAGTTAAGCAGTAAAAATGGTGTTTTACTAACAGTTCCTAAGTGCAGTGAACATGCTGGAAGTAAAGTGCATTAAGAGAAAATAGAAGCATAAAAGACTAAGATGTAAAAACAGAGTAAAAGCAGAGAGAGTGGAAGATGTAAACAATGTGAAGCAGCTCCTGAGGACTAAGGGTAATCAACCAGAGATCCGTCCCAATCTACTTATCCTACAAGAGAGAGTGTTATAGCCAGCTTGTTTGATCCCATAGCGATTCACCTTCACCCACTGAACCAACACGAGAGAGCGTGAAAGCCAGCATGTTTGTTCCCATCTTCCACAGCCAAAGACTCTCCCCAGAGTCTTATATCATTTGGTATCATAGCCAAAGGTTTCTACCTTCGGTTCTAACCTTCTATCCCTTTATCTTTTCAGTTCTGTCACTTTGTGTCCGTTCATCTTCTGCTTGTGTTTTCTGGGTTATTTTTGTTCTATTTGAGTCTATAAAATGAAAATCAAAATAAAAGTGTCTAGATTGTTGTTTTAGGTTATGTTTAGTGTTTGTTAAGCATTTCTTTCATCATATTTGCTGCTTGAATCATTTTAGAGAAATCTGATATGTTTTAAGTTTTTGTGACTATTCAGTTTCTGTTTTTTGGTATTTTGATCTGTTTGCTATTGTGTAAGCATAAGAAGTGACAAATATGGCTAATGGTGATGGAAATCAACAAGATGCACTCTTATAGATGTTAAATGCCATGAGAGAAGAGATGAGAAACATTACTCTAGTTGTTGGAACGACGAGACAGGAGTTTGGAGAACGAATAGGGAGTTTAGAGTAGCCTAGACGTCAACATATAAGAGGATCTCTAATCAACCAGAATAACCAAGATGAGGATGAATATGAAGATGACATGCCCGAACTAGAGGATTATCCACCTGATCATTTTCAATATCAACCACATAGGAGACAAGATCCTTTAAGGAGAAACCCATTTCGAGAAGGAGAAGCACATGGACAAAATTATAATATTAAGCTAACCCCTCGTACTTTTGTAGGAAAATCAAATCCAGAAGTTTATATGGATTGGGAGAGGAGACGTGAGCATATCTTTGAATGTTATGGGTATAATGAACTCAAGAAAGTTGTTGTTGCTGCACCACAACTCACAGATAATGCACTTGCATGGTGGGACATAATTGTAGCTGAGAGAAGGAGGCAACGTTTTGCACCTATAGCAACATGGACTTACATGAAATACCTTCTAAGAATTAGGTATGTCCCTGAACATTATCATGGAGACTTAAAAAAACGTTTTTTTAAGTTATCGCAAGGAACCATAAGTGTAGATGAGTATTGTGAAGAGTTTAAAAAGCTTATGAACTCGCTGGAGTTAGAAAAATCAGAGGAAGCTTTAATGGCTCAATTCGTTGATGGATTACAAGAATGCATTGCTAGAAAGGTGGAAAGAGCTCAATACAATAGCTTACATGAGTTGTTGCACCTTGCTGTCCAAGTTGAGCAGCAAATTAAACGAAAATCAGTCTTGTCAAACTGTGGTAAAATATCTCAGACGTGGGCATCAAGTAATCTTAAACCTCTTGACAAAGGAAAATCGATTGAGATAAATTCTCACTTCAAAGGAAAGAATGCAGAGGATCCTAAGTTTAATCAACCAGAACAAGGTAAGAGCTCTAATGATACTCAAAGAACTCGTGATATAAGATGTTTTAAGTGTCATAGAAGAGGACACATCTTTAGGGAATGCCCAAATCAAAGGGTGATGATTCTAACCAACAATGGAGATTATGAATCCAAAAATGAGCGAGATGATGATGCTAATGATCAAGAGAATGAAGTTGAATACCCTGATGTTTGTGAATTACTTGTGACCAGAAGAATATTAAGTGTTCTTGTGTAACCTGAAGATAAAATGCAAAGAGAGAACATCTTCCACACTAGATGCACCATTAAAAACAAGGTATGTAATCTGAACATAGATGGTGGTTCTTGTACTAATGTGGCTAGCAAGTATATGGTGGACAGATTAGGACTTGAGAAGACTAAGCATCCTAAACCATATAAGTTGAGATGGCTCAATGATCAAAACGAGCTGAAAATCACCGAACAAGTTGCTGTTCCATTTAGTGTTAGAAAATATCAAGATAAATTTGTTTGTGACATCGTTCCTATGCAAGCTGGACATCTTTTACTTGGTAGGCCATGGCAATTTGATCGATGTACTAATCATGATGGACGCACCAACCAGTACACATTTATGCACAAAGACCGTAAGTACACTCTTGCACCTCTTTCACCATCTGAAGTACATGAATTACAAGTGCATATGAGCAAAGAAAGTGAGGTAAGTAAATCTAGCCTTTATTTATCTCCTCGTGTTGTTTCTGAAGCCATGAGTGCCAAGGGCACCGTGCTACTAATGTTTTTTAAAGAATGTCTAAGTGCAGGCCTAGGTGAATTAGAATTTCCAGCATAAATTAAGGCTCTCTTAGATAAATTTAATGATGTTTTTCCATAAGAGATACTACATGGTTTACCTCTAATTCGAAGTATAGAACATCAAATTGATCTTGTTCCAGGTTCAGCATTGCCCAACAAACCAGTATATCGAATGAATCCGAAAGAGACTAAAGAACTTGAGAAGAAAATTCGTGACTTGATGAACAAAGGATACATCTAGGAAAGCCTTAGTCCTTGTGTTGTACCAGTACTTTTAGTACCAAAGAAAGATGGCACATGAAAGATGTGTGTGGATTTCCGAGCAATAAACAACATTACCATCAAGTAAAGGCATCCAATTCCGCGTCTAGATGACATGTTAAATGAGCTAAGTTGAGAAATCATATTTTCAAAGGTAAATCTCAAAAGTGGTTATCACCAAGTTCGAATACATGAAGGAGACGAATGGAAAACCGCCTTCAAAATAAACAAGGGTTGTATGAGTGGTTGGTCATGCCTTTTGTTTTGACAAATGCACCAAGCACCTTCATGCGTCTCATGAACCAGGTTCTAAGGTCTTTTATAAGTAAATTTGTTGTTGTTTACTTTGATGAGATTCTCATTTACAGCAAATGCTTATCTGATCGTATTAAGCATCTAGAACTTGTCTTGCAAACACTTCTAGATGACATGGTAAATGAGCTAAGTTGAGAAATCATATTTTCAAAGGTAAATCTCAAAAAGTGGTTATCACCAAGTGCGAATGCATGAAGGAGACGAATGGAAAACCGCCTTCAAAATAAACAAGGGTTGTATGAGTGGCTGGTCATGCCTTTTGGTTTGACAAATGCACCAAGCACCTTCATGCGTCTCATGAACCAGGTTCTAAGGTCTTTTATAAGTAAATTTGTTGTTGTTTACTTTGATGAGATTCTCATTTACAGCAAATGCTTATCTGATCGTATTAAGCATCTAGAACTTGTCTTGCAAACACTTCTAGATGACATGGTAAATGAGCTAAGTTGAGAAATCATATTTTCAAAGGTAAATCTCAAAAAGTGGTTATCACCAAGTGCGAATGCATGAAGGAGACGAATGGAAAACCGCCTTCAAAATAAACAAGGGTTGTATGAGTGGCTGGTCATGCCTTTTGGTTTGACAAATGCACCAAGCACCTTCATGCGTCTCATGAACCAGGTTCTAAGGTCTTTTATAAGTAAATTTGTTGTTGTTTACTTTGATGACATTCTCATTTACAGCAAATGCTTATCTAATCATATTAAGCATCTAGAACTTGTTTTGCAAACACTTCGAAAGGAAGGTATCTATGCTAACCTCAAGAAGTGCACATTTTGTACTGATCAGCTTGTTTTCTTAGGTTTTGTTGTGAGTAGACAGGGATTACAGGTTGATGAAGAGAAAATCAAAGCAATTCAAGAATGGCCTACACCAACTACAATTGGTCATGTTAGAAGCTTCCATGGTCTTGCAAGTTTCTATCGACGTTTTGTGAAGGATTTTAGCACTATAGCAGCACCCCTAACTGTTGTGATCAAGAAAAATACACCATTTTCATGGGGAGCAACTCAAGAAACAGCTTTCAAAACCCTCAAAGAATGCCTAACTAAAGCACATGTTTTAGCTCTACCAGATGTTGAAGAGATGTTTGAAGTAGAATGTGATGCATCGGGCTGGGAATAGGAGTTGTACTACATCAAAGGAAGAGGCCAGTATCATTCTTTAGTGAGAAATTAAGTGGAGCCACGCTCAATTATCCAACATATAATAAGGAACTCTATGCATTGGTTAGAGCACTTGAAACATGGCAGCATTATCTTTTATCCAAGGAGTTTTTTATACATACAAATCATGAGACTCTTAGGCATCTAAGAGGTCAAACTTCACTCAAGAGAAGGCATGCTAAGTGGATGAAATTTATTGAGACGTTTCCATATGTTATAAAATGTAAGAAAGGAAAGGAGAATGTGGTGGCAGGTGCATTATCAAGAAGACATGCACTAATTTCTACAATAGAAGCAAAGGTTTTAGGGTTTGAGCACATCAAGGAGCTATAAAAAGATGATCCAGACTTTGGAGAAGCCTATGAACAAAGTGGAAAAGGGGCATTTGGAGCATATTATCTACATGATGGATTCTTATTCCGAGATAAGAGGCTGTGCATTCCACAAGGATCTTTAAGGGAGTTGTTGATCAAAGAGGCACATGGTGGTGGCCTTATGGGTCATTTTGGTGTGGATAAAACATTGGCAGTAGTGGTTGATCATTTATTTTGGCCTCACCTCAAGAAAGATGTGGAGAAACATAGTTCTCGATGTGAAGTTTGTCATAAAGCTAAATCCAGGTCACATCCTCATGGTCTTTATTTACCTTTACCTATTCCTAATGCACCTTGGGTGGATATTTCTATGGATTTTGAGCTAGGTTTGCCAAATATTATACACAAAGATTCGGTCTTTGTTTTTGTTGATCGATTTTCAAAGATGGCACACTTTATACCATGTGACAAGACTAATGATGCCACCCAAACAGCTGATATATTCTTCAAAGAAGTTGTGCGCTTACATGGATTACCTAGGACGATTGTATCTGATCAGGATGCGAAATTCCTAAGTCATTTTGGATAACATTATGGAAAAAGCTTGGTACAAAGCTGATATTTTCTACAACTTGTCATCCTCAAACGGATGGAAAAACAGAAGCGGTAAACCGTACCTTATCTACTTTACTGAGAGTTACTCTTGGTAGAAATCTGAAAACATGGTTAGATTGTTTGCCTTTTATTTGAATCTGCTTATAATCATGCTACTCATTCTGCTACTAAGATGTCTCCTTTTGAAGTTGTGTATGGATTTAATCCACTAACCCCACTGGATCTTTCACCAATTCCACAAGCTGAGCAAATTAATTTTAGATGGTCTTAAGAAGGGAGAATTTGTGAAGAAGCTTCACCAAAAGACTGAAGAATACAGGAAGCGAGCTGATAAAAGACGCAAGGAGATGGTTTTTAAACCAGGAGATTAGGTTTGGTTGCATATGAGATCTGAATGTTTCCCAAAAAGAGGAGTTTAAAGCTAGCACCTAGAGGANCAATTGCTTTAATTTTTCTGTTTTTTTCCCATATGATGCAGAAGATCCATTTTTCAGGTCAAAACCTTCTGGAGGGGGGGGGGGGGGGAATGATGAGGACATCGAACTAAACATGTAACCAACACTTGTACCACAAGTCAATGAAGCTCCAATGACATGATCCAAGGGTAGGAGGCTTAGAGAAGCGTTCAATGACATGATCTAGACTTTAATAAGCTCTATGGAACTTGGAGGCTTCACTAAAAACTGTTCAGAAGTTAACTTAAGCTCGGATGGCTTAAATGAAAAGTTGCTGGAGATTGAAACCTAACTATTCACAGTTCAAAATTTGACATAAATCAACAAAAATCCATATGCATGTATCAAACAACCATCAAATACATGTAGTAAGGCCATAATCAATCAATTTCAATCCCTCAATCAACCAAAATCCAAAATCCCTAAAAACCACAAAATTTCGGAATTTCAAAGGGAAAAAGGGCTTCATACCTTGCTTGAATCGAAAAACTGGTTTGAGATTCGAAAAGAGCTCGAATAATTATGTGGATTAAGCTCAAGAAAATCGAAAATCGGTTGATATTTGTTGGAGATTGAGTTTGGGAGATTTTGGAGGTTTTGTAAAAGTTTGAAGGTTTTTAATGGTGAAAGAGGTTTGAAGATCGATGGGGGGCGGGGGAAGAAGAAGGGGTGAAAATCGTTTTAAATCGAGTAAAACTGGTTTAATGTCTGAAATCCAGTTTAATTTAAGTGATTTTTGACTAACCTGGTCGACGGATCGATAGATCTAAGCACGAATCGCTCGATCCGAACTTACATAAAAGTGGATGTTTTAAGGATCGATCGATCCAGATATGGATTGATCGATCGGAATGAATCTTCGAACACACATGATATCACTCAATTTGGATGCTTTAGTGAGTATTTATACTTGCTATTTGTCATCATTCAAGTGTTGTCTATGTGTTTTTTGGTATATTTTCATGATTCCAGGTATTTTAGACATGCTGGAGAAAAAAGGTGGTTTTGTGCACAAAGTGGATACAATTTAATGAATGCAGAAGTAGTGTTCAGCAGAAGAGCCGAAAGTTGATCGACATTTGGAGATGTTTCTATGAATGGAATGGACTGAGATTTTAACTCAAAATGGCCACGTAAGTTAGCTTTCATATGAAATTGATTTGAGGTCAATCCATTGCGGCAATAAGAAGTTATGACGATTTTACTGAAAAGTGGTCAAGATGTCTCGCAGAAGAAGCATGTGCAGCACGTGATTGAAGAGATCGATCGATCCACACTTGGATCGAT
>OVBE01003990.1:0-25252 GCA_900406425.1 Iberis pinnata | reverse complement strand
TATATTAAATTAATTGTACGATTCGTTGTGCTCTAAACCGGTTCTGAATACAAAACTCGATCAAATTTCAAATGTAGATACAAGAAGCGAAAAAGACTTCAAATAGGAAGAAACCATTCTCGAAAACGATTATTTTATATTATGAAAAATATCACTTTCAAAAAAGATTATTCGATATTATAGAAAACATCAACAACACTAAAATATGATAAAATAATAAAAATATTTTTGGTTAAATGATTAAAAATTTAGTTTTACACTATTTTTATTAGAGGTTAATTCCATATAGTTACGAAATTTAACATTATATAAACTAGTTATAGATTGAACTTTTTCAGTTTAAATGTGACCAGAATTAATAAAAGACAATATTTCTACCATAATTTAATAGTTTTTAAATGGTGTTGCTCTATTTTATGTTCATTTTTTGTGATCTTTGATTTTTGGATTATAATAGACCAGCCAAATAATTATTTAAACTTAAGAAATCGTATAAGAATAATATTTGTGGAAATTGAAATTAACATCAATATTTTGTAGACTAATTAATAATCTTGATAGAAGAAAAATGTATGGTTAAGATTGTAAGAGAATAAGAATCTCTTTTTGTGTCTCCATTACAACTAGTGTAAGGGCTCTCTCAAGATTGAAGACAATATAACTAGACTCAATGTCTTTTTGTGTCTTCGTGCATGAACCAAATAATATACTATCATATATTATAAATTTATTATTAATTAAGAGAATCTAACGTATAATCGGATAGACTAAGCAAATGTTTAATCAATAAACATGAACCGGAACATATACATGAAGCTTCTAAAGGTTCTATATATGTTTCTTTTTTTTTTTTGTCAACAATGATCTATATATATAAATATTACAAAATATATGTAAAGAAAGAGCAAGTGGTCTAGTGGCTACTCGCATATTAAATTCATTTTCTATTATTTATCCAGATAGGCTTACTAGACCGGCCAATTATGGTCTATAAATTATTGTAACAAAAAATATGTAAACTATATGTGGATTTAAAATGGTACAGTTATTTCTTTTAAACCGATAATATATATTGGGTAAGTCTCTTAAAATATATATATGATCAATTTACATAGGAGTTTAAATACTATTTAATTAACAATATATATATATATATATATATTTGTTGATCATTGTATCCGGAACTCCGACGTATTTTGATTAGGTCTAAACGTTTGAAACTCTGAAAAATTTCGACTAGATCCAAAGCGTCCGCAATCGCCAAAGGTATTCAGGAGGACCGCCGGAATTCACCCCATGTTAATTGACAGTGGTCGGGACTCGAACCCGCAGAACTCACAGCTGTGAGCCCTTTACCATCAAAATTAGAATTCCCGATTATATATATATATATTAAATTTAGTACAACCTTAAACACCGCCGTATTTACAACTTTATCAATTATACTTGTTTGTAATTCTGTTTATAATCTACAAAATTCTTTATGATATATATATATATATATATATATATATATCTTTGTAGTTATATTTCAAATGCTTATCAAACTAAGAAATTAAAGATTTTAAATAATATTATTACAAACAATAATATAAATGCTTCATCCATAATATTTGCGCAATTGATTATAAAAATAAAAAATATAAATAAATGAAGTTGGTTAATCTGGCTAAGCAGGTTAGTTTCTTTTTTATAAATGTTTTTCTATTAAAATTTATATTAGTATACACCAAACACCAGAAGCCAAAAACCTAAAACAAAACAAACACCAGACATAAAAACTTCTAAATCGGTTTGGGTTACTAAGGCCTAATAAACTTGGTCTGGTTTAAAAAATCCTAATACCCTAGCAACTTTAGAAAACCTGAAATTTTTCATCGCCACTGTCAGACTGCGGAACCACGTGAACAGGACCTCCAGAGGCCCCGCGACGGTACCGAAGGAGTGATGACATAGGACCGTCACCTCCCCCCTCCCCCACCGAAGACACAAAAACGACTAAGAAGACGAGGAAACAAGTCGGTGAGGCGCTTCATTAGACTTCGGCTCGCCGAAGTAGGTTTCTGATGAGCTAAGGACAGGTCATTTCGCCGTCGAGAGGAAGATTCACGATCGCAGGTGGCCTTGGTCCTCACGCGACCGCCGGCAGATCAAGAAGTTCATGTTCTTCTGGTGACAAAACCCAGGTCACCTCGAGATTTCGACGCCCTTAGCCACGATGTACTTCTTGTTGTATACTCGCATGCAGATCCGACCAGCTGAACTTCGCCGCACAGCTGCTTCTCTCCAGAATTGCGTCGATGGTGAAGTAGGGGAGATGAAGCTATTGAGAGTTTGAATAAGATTTGGAAGATTGGTGATGTAGAAACCACCGACGTTGTGATATTACTCGGTTTTAATGCATTTTAGTGAACATTTATGTTTGCTATTATGCATAATCGGAGTGTTTTTCTTGCTGTTTTGGTATATTTTATAGATTACAGGTACTCGGTTTGATTTACACTTAAAGTGATGATTTTATGTGTTTTTGGATGGAAAATGGCTAAGTGAAGAATGAAAAGATTGATCCGGTTTCGGATTGATCAACTTGAAAAAAATGAAGCCTCGAACAAGACAAATTGATCGGTCCACTCTTAGATCGTTCGGTCCATTTATCCAGAAGAAACCAGAGAAAACATAAGAGATAGACCGATCGGTCCACTCCTGGATCGATGGGTTCACACGTACCCGGAGGAGTCGGATCGATCAGTCCACCCCTGGATCGATCGGTTCAATTTGTATGCGAGAAAATTTGAAGATTTTCATATTTTTCAAATGTGTCCTCAAGCTTATCCAACTTTTCCTATTTTTATTTTATTTTATTTTACACTATAAAAGCCTTGTGGCTTAAGTTTTATTATTCTACGCTTTTTACAACTTTAGAGCTTTTACAGAGAAACGACTCCTGAACCCTGTATTTGGAGAAGAATTATGAACTCTGATTTTTATATTCCAATATCTATTTTTATCTATTGCAATCATGTATTCTTCTTTAATATTGATTTTTGTTTGCTTGTCAATGTCTCAGTAGTTCCATAGTTAGGTTTTAGGGTTTCCCAGGGAAACCATGTTTGATTGTTAAAGTTTATCATAAAGAGATTAAAATTGTTTGGTTCTTAGTCTAGATTTGATCTTAATGCTTGAATTAGAATAGCTAACTAGTTCATTGAATTTAGATTAATAAATACAAAGGGATTTGGTTTAGAAATATGACCTAATCTAGATGAGTAAATGTCTTTGATTGTGGGAGTATTGTCTTAGATGTTTATGAACTTATCAAATTTGATCTTAATGCTTGATTGAATTATCTAAATACAGCGGGAGTTTGTCTTTAGTAATTCGAACATAGGGATTTAATACTTCGGAAGAAGATTAGTCTAGCTTCTGTATTTTGAGTTGAGAACTATTTTCAAAAAAAAAATCCTTGCATGATAACCTGACTTTTAAACCTGACTACCTGTCGATTTCTCTATTGCCTCACGCTTTTAATTTATTGTTTACAACCATTAGTTTTAGTTATTGCTTTTATTCAGTTACAAACAACTTATTATTATTGTCTTAACTTGATTCGATATTAAACTAAAAGTCGTGATGTTTAGTCTCTGTGGGATTCGACCATATCTATGCTACATTTATCTGTTCTCTGCAGTATAGTTTTTGGATTTAAATTCTAGACTTATCACGCTGAAATCACCGACAGCTTGAAATGATGTGCGTCGATATTGTGCTCAGCAGACGACCGCGGTGGTCTCCGTACCCTCCGTCACTCGCCCTTCTTTTGAAAATAATATTTTAGGAAGTGATTGTGAAGTTAAGAAAAAAGTGATTAGGGAAATGGTGGCAAATCAACAGTCCAATACACATAATGATATAAATTACCCGATATGTATTTATAATTGTTAGAATGAATTTGGATTTAAATAGCCCAGCCCAAGTTTATGACCCACGTGATTCACGCAATAAATTATAGACGTCCAAGTGCATCTTACTTTTATAGCCACGTGCATATGATCTTACACACTCTTGTCATACTTTTTGCATTCTCCTCTTTAAACTACTTCATCGTCTATATGTAATGCCGATTTAGTGATAGAGACACTAAAAACAACCGTCCTAAATTTTTCCTCTGAACCGATAATTTTAAAATTTAATATTTTTTTATTTAATTTTTTTAAAAAATGATTTTAGAAAAACACTGAGAATATTTATTTTTATTTAATTTATATTTATTAAAAATTTACAGTAAAAATCTAATACATTAAAATTTAATTAATTAATTTATTATTATTTTTTAAAAAAATTAATTTTAAGGGTCTAATTTTTTTTGGCACGGGGTTCCTAATATTTTTGAGCCAATATTGTCCACATGGATTTAATTTTTAATTTACTTAGTTTAGTGAATTGATTTTTAAGTAAATATCAATTGTACATTACACAACTATATAAATAGGTATGTTTGAAAGAAATATGAAATGTCTTTTTTTTTCTTTTACTATATCACAAAATTAAACAAAAAGATAAATTATACTCATCAAAAGAAAATCAATTATTTTAAGTTTAAGAGAAGTGTTTTTAACGTATTTGAGTTTTAAATAAAAAAATGCCTATAATTTATTAACCAACATTTTCCAAAATATTTAGTATTAAAGTATAATTAAAAAAAAAGATTTTAAACTAAAAATCAACCTAACAAACATATTTAATTTATCATAATCATAAAATGATGTAAAAAAACTTCAAAACTTTGTAAGTTGTCTATTAAACATGGTAAACTCATTTTATTGTTTTAGTTTGAATTAACCACTAATTCGGTGGAGGTTAATCAAACACAATTTTTACTAATTTATTTTGTTGAATAATATATTTCAGTATGCTACCAAATCATGTCAAATATTTTTTAATGGTGTGAATATGTAAATAAATAAAGTTCAATTTTCTATTCAAAATTTAAAATGCATTAATTAATTTTTGTTTTATAATTTTTTAATGTGGTTCAACAAAATTAGGTGTATTGTATTTCTCAATAAATCATGATGTACTAATTCTTTAATGAAAATTATATCCAGAGTGTATCTAAATACATAAAAGAAAGATATTCAAGAGAAAACCAACTAAATACTTAAAAATATATACTAAAATTTTTTTTTGGAGAGTAGTTTCATAAGAAGAAAAAAATAAATAAAAATTCACAAAAAATCATAAAAATTGTTGTTAATGATTATTAGTTTCTCGATGCTCAATTTGCATCAAATTTTTACAATTATATTCAGTTAAATTATTTTGTAACTAAAAAAGCTAAACTAATATTAAAGTTATAATATTTGTTCAATTTTTTCTATGATATTTTTAATTCCGATCATTTACGCTAACCCGTCCATATGACGGATAACTCTAGTGACCAATAAATATGAGTTTTTTATCGATTTGGTTTGGTTCGATAACATTTTATATCGGTGTAATTTGATTAATGATTTTTTGCTTGATATAAAATTTCTAGTTGACTAGAGAAAATTTGATTGAGAAGCTACAAAATCTTCTATATATTAAAAGGGAAAACCTTTTTACAAGAAACTTTAAGTTTGTAATTAATTACATGATATATCATTAGTAATTTAAATACAAATACATTATCTAAATTAAAAATCTTTACTAAGATTTTTTCTCCTTTTATTTATAAAATTCGTTTTTTTAAACTTATTTTAGTTTTCAAAATTTATATTTAGATTAGTTTATGAGAAAATATATCTTCTAAGACTAAAAATATAATATATAACATATCAAAATTTTAAATAAATAATTTAAAATTTGTTAATATATAAATAATATAAAATATTTATATTAAATTTGAAATATGCTTATAAAGTTTATAATATTAAATATGTGTATCTTAATTAATAAACCAATCTAACATATATTTTAAAATATCTATATATACTATATAAAAAATAAAAATAATATATTTATTGCATTTTATGTTATATAATTATATATTTTCTACAAAATCATTACATTTTAATTTCGTATTTATATAAATATAGTCAACAAATTTATAATCATTATTTTAAAAAACTATATAATAATTCATAAAATTTAAATTATAATTTATATTTTATAACATATGAAAGAGTTTGTTTCTAAACTCTTGATGCTGATAATACAATTTTTTATCATAATTATATTAAAGTGATTAAAGTTTGAATCTTAGAATAAAAATTAATTTGATATTCATTATATCTTAATCATACACACCCTTATTTTATTATTCTTTATGGTACAAACTGTTTTATACAATATGATCCATAATAAAAGAGAAAAAACACACACACAAAGATCTTTTAGTTTTACTATCTTTTAAGTGTCTTTTTTTCACAATTTGAAATTGGACAAATGTGATATTCCATCGAGACCTTTCTTAATGAATCCTTTTGTATATTCTTCTATAGTAAAATTTTTGTATTTTGGAGGGTTTTCTTCAGAAAGAAGCTCTTTCATTGGTCCATAAACTTTAGAATTCGGAATCATATTCGTACTGAAAAAGTTTGCAACTGAAATCCTTGGTCCTGTTTTGTTCGAAAGCACTCTATGTTCCACACTTACGAACTTGTCATTCGTTATTAGCTGCATTTATATCAAGAAAAATTATTACCATAAAACCGAGCCGATATAACTTTTCTGTCTAACATTTGGGTTACAACAAACCGGTTCAAATGTCAGTTCCAGCATAATAATTATAAGCAATTCCTACACTATAGTAGATACATGAACTCGATTCCAGATGGAGTAGTGTTACGAATCTCATGTAGACTTATGAATGCCACTAGACCAAGACGACTTTCCGAACCAATTCATTTTGGACCCCAAAAAGTTTAGGACCTAAACTAATCATAACATATAATTTATAAAAAGTGATTTCTTAAATATTTTGTTTAATTTTTATCATATAACTACATTTATTCTACCCTTAAAATGAACTTAATAATACTTACCTATTATCTACATGTATTTATATATGTTTTTATTACACAAATACCTATTAACTATATGTATTCATTTATGATATATGTTTATATACGTAAATGTTTTGATATATAAAGAAAATGAATGCCCTAATCGACTGTTTATGTGGCTTATACCATGAGTAGAGCCGGTTTTGAAATTTTAAAGGCCGCAATTTCCAATGAAAAAGATGGGCAGATTTTTAAACTAAAATTTTAAAAGTGGGCTGGTTCTTAAACTAAAATTTTGCAAAATAAAAAAAGGACCGCAAGCTCGTGCTTGCTTTGCTTGGCTACCGGTTCTGACTACGGGCATACTCTCTTCTCAAGAAGAAAAAGTATATATTAGAAGTTTAAAAGTATGTAAAAATGAAATTTACCTGTAAGAAATCTCCGATGTTGATGACAAGAGCCCCAGGAATAGGAGTAACATCAACCCAACAATTCTGATGAAGAACTTGAAGACCACCAACTTGGTCTTGAAGAAGAATGGTGATGAATGAGCTGTCTGAATGGTTATTTGTGCCGATGGTTAACTCTGGTTGAGGACATGGAGGATAATAATGACATACCATAACCAAACCCTTCATGCAATCTAAACTCTTAAGCTTCTCAGAGCTTAGACCAAGAGCTTCAGACAAGAGTTCAAAGAGAAAACCACCTAAACTTAAGATATGTTCTGAGTACTTGATCATAGCATCCCTGAGCCAATATAATATGATGTTACTATTAGAAATATTATAAATATATAAATATGTAAAAGAATACGGTTTTAAATTCAAAATCAATTAATAATGCATAGGTTTAGGGGATTCTCAAAAATACCACAAAAACTAAGTATATTCCAAAAATATCACATTTCCAAAAGTTCCAAAATACAACATTTTTTCAAAAATACTACAAAAATGTTTTTGTTCCAAAACTATGACAAATTTGAAATAGTTTTAAAACTTCAAACATAAACCCTAAAACTCCAAAATCAAACTCTACCTCTTTCAAAAGTAAACACTATAATCTATTTAATCAATTCAAACCCAAAATTTTAAATTCTAAACCCTTAAAATTTACTTTTTATTTTTGTGGTATTTTTAGAACAAAATAGTTTAATGATATTTTTGAAAATTTTGGGAGTGTGTGTTGGAATTTGAATTTCTTTTGATGGCATTTAAAAAAGTTTCTCTAAATTAATTAATTTGTTGTCACAATGAATCGATAAAATCCGATCTATAATATTTTTAAAGTATATGATTTTGCAACCGAATTCAAATGAAAAAGTGCATAAATAAACCTTAAGACCACTTTTTATTAGTTTTTTAATGTTTTTGAAGTTAAATATAATTTTGAAGATAAAGCAAAAAAATAAAAATCATGTACCTGCAAACCACTGGAAGCTCTTCAAAGTTTGGAGGATCAGGAGCCATATAACATGTAAAAGTATCTCTCCAATTAACACATGAAGAAGAAGAAGTATATAAATCGAAGTTACTATTGTAGATAAGTTTCTTGGTGTCATCACGAGAGAAATAAGATTTCTTAACCTCAAGATCTTGCTCAAAAAACTTACGAACACCATCTTGAATCTCTTCAAGAACACTTAAAGGAACACCATGATTAATCACTTGAAAAAATCCCCAATTCTTTGCAGCATCTTTGATCTTTTCAATAACAACTTCACGGGAAGTTGCATCTTTATGGACGTTTGCAAAATCGATGATAGGGATCGAAAAATTCGAAGCAGAAACAGAAGATTTCTTGATGGATAAGGTCAGAGCCGGTCCTGAGATTTTAAATGTTATAATCTAAAATGAAATAAATGGAATGATTCTTAAACTAAATTTTAGGGCTGGGCATTCGGTTAGTTTGGTTTATTCGGTTCGGTTTGTTCGGTTTTCGGTTTTTTCGGTTTTTCTTTTTTGGCCGAATTGAACCAAACTAAAGTTCGGTTCGGTTCGGCATTCGGTTTATTCGGTTTGTTTTTCGTTTTTGAATTTCGGTTGGTTAGAAAATTTTAATTTCGGTTAAATTTTTCGGTTTTTCGGTTTTTTTCGATTTTTCAGGTTTTTTTGTTTATTTTAACAAGTTCGGTTCGGTTCGGATCGGTTAATTTAGTATAAAAAACATCGCCGAACCGAACCGAAAACCGAACTAAAATAAAATGTGTGCCAAATTGAACCGAACTAACTGAATAAACCGAACCGAACTAACCGAACTAAATTTGGTTCGGTTCGGTTAAAATGCCCAGGCCTACTAATTTTTTTCAAATGGACCGGTTTTTGAACTAAAATTTAAAAAATAAAAATAACCGCAAACTCGTGTTTGGCATGCTTGACCCTAAACCGCGCCCTAGATAAAGTACCTTGAGGATGATGGAAGATAGGAGGAACTTCAGTGATATGAGCATCAACAAGACCTTTAACACCTGCTTTAGTCTCATCAAAAGCTTTACGTTCATTGTAAGAATCAAATCCATTATTAATCTCCATTTTTTCTCTCTTTTAAACTACTTCAAGATTGTAGAATGCTTTATTAAGAAATATATATAGTTCGTGTTTTTTTGTGTGTATATGGTCAGTAGACAATTCTTTCTTATATAGATATAGAAGACAATCTAGAATATAAAAGTCATTATAAAGCCAAAACAATTATGATCTCTTAAAATATATTAATAATTATTATGAGATGAAGAAGAGAAGATAATAATAAGAAAAAGTATGTGGTTTTTTGGTGTAGGTACAATAATATGATGACGTGTGTTTAAGTGATTGTAACCTATGTCAGCATGGTTACGTAAGAAAAAATTAGTACATTTGTTTTAAATAAAAACTCAAATATGACTAAAGAAAAATATGACTTTTGAAATAAAGCCAAAAAAATTTGAATTTTTATGTAAGCTATTTAAAATCAAAACTTTTTTGTTTAAAGTCATTTAAAGTTTTAACTAATATTGACTAAGCCATTTTAAACATCAATTAAATCAACGTTTAGAATATTTAATTATGGTAGTAAAAAGCTCAGTACTGCCATTTAGGTTCGATTTCCGGTCAAGAACTGGCAAAATGCAACTTTGTTTTTTCTTAACTTCTAGTTATGTTTTTTTTTAATGTGTTTTACTTTTTTGAATGTTTTTGTTGTCAATCATTATCTGCCTTCATTATTATTTTAACTGAGAGTCCTATATATATGTTTCGAACAAATTGCATCGGTAAAACCATTTCGGGAGTTATTACTTATTAATTCTTTTTTTGTCAGCAATATTAGTCTTACCTTTATGTTGTTCATTATTAATCTTTGGGAAAAAACCTGAAAAATACCTTAACTCTTAAACTTCTGCCAGATTAATACACGAACTTGTTTCGTTGTCATATTAATACACATATTTTTATCCGTTGCCAAATTAATTCACAAAGAATTCAAAATCGAAAGTTTGTCTTGATTCCGTTAATTGTCTTAACAGCTCCGTTAGTTTATTAGACACGTGGGTTATTAAATTTTCAATATTCCCATTTTACCCTTATGGTATTTTACTCAAATTATGAACCTAATTTTTTTTTTTTTTTTTACAATTTTATCTTCTTTACCCAAATGAATTTGGGGATTTTCTAAGAACCTNAATGAATTTGGGGGTTTTCTAAGAACCCTAATTCCAGCTATTCATGAAAATCATTTTCTTTTTTATAAAAATCAGTCTCTGATTGATTTATCTTTCTAGAATGATGAATCTCTCTAACTCTTGTAAAGCCTTTGTTTTCCCTTCACGTAAACTACAGATCTGAGAGGAAGATGAGACCATGGTCCAGCAACGATAATGAAGACATGTGGAGAATTCATCGTTGGATTTGTGGAGGAGGAGAAACGAAGTGGAAGAACAAGGAGAGGTGATTAATGTTTGTGGGTATAAGGAGTTTAGAGAGGTAAGAGAGAAAGGTAGAGAGAGAGATTGAGAAATCAGAAAGAGTAAGAGCAAGAGATGATGAAATTGGTTCGTAAAGAACAGAACAAACTTGAGGAGAAGAAGCTGGGAGAGATGCGTTTTGGGAGATTAAGCTTCAGATCTCTGGCTTCCTTCCATCTTCACTCCTAAAGACTGAGACTGTAAAAAAGAATTAGAACTTCTTCTCTGTTAAACAATTGTTAACCTAAATAAAAGAACCATAAAAGAACAAGGAGAAGGGTAAAACAGGATTATTATAAATTAATTAACCCACATGCTTAACGACTTAACAGAGACGTTAACCTCATTAACGGAATTAAGAGAAATTTGCGATTTTGAATTGATGAAGTATTATTCGGGCAACGAATTAAACTTCGAGTATTAAAATAACAACGAAACAAGTTCGTGTATTAATCTGGTAAAAGTTTAAGAGTTGGGGTATTTTTCAGGTTTTTTCCCTTAATCTTTTTTCCAAAGTTACTCGTAATCTAGTACTTTGACAGGATAGACATAAGTGGTAAGAGAGATCTATTTTGTGAGTCGGTTTGGTAATGGACTTACTTTCCTCCTTGCTTGTAAAGTGGTTAGCTAGTTCTATTGGTTTTGGTGATTGCTTCTAGAATGATTTGTTTATGTCCATCAAAAAACGATACAAGAACTTCGAAAGAAATTTACACAACGAGGGTGACCCGTGAAAATACTTCTAGTTCTATTAGTTTTGGTGATTGCTACTTGAATGGGTTGCATTCATTGAAAAATAATTGTGGTAACCCAAGACCTAGAGTTTGCTTTCATCCCCTCTTTTTTATGGACAATTTAAATGAAAATTTGAGTGGATGAGTAAATTTTTAGATTTTAGATAAACTCTTAATTTTTTTTAAGGAAATTTTCAAAAATACTATTAAAAACTACGTATATTCCACAAATACGACATACCTCCAACAGTTTTTATAATACCACATTTTCAAAAATAAATCAAAAATGTTTTTTTGTTCCAAAAATACCACAAAATTTAAAATAGCACTAAAACTTCAAATTTTAATCCTAAAACCTCAAAACCAAATCTTACCCTTTTCAAAACTAAACCCTAAACTCTATTTAGTGAAACCAACCTAAAATTTTAAGTTCTAAACCCTTAAAATTCATTTGTTGGGTTTGTGGTATTTTTGGAACATTTGGGCGTGTGTGGTATTTGTGGAACTTTGAGAGTGTGTAGTAGTTTTAAAATTTAAATTTCTTTTGATGGTATTTGGAGGAATTCCTCTTATATATATGTGATTAGTAGTTTATAAATATTTATTAAGGTAAAAGTAGTCTTAGTTTTATTTTTTATGATCATAATTAAATAAAACAAAAATAAAGATAATAAAATCCTAATAAAAATATTTTGGAAAAATATAAGAGATTAAATTGGGAGATAAAATGATGTTTTTTTGAAAGGGAGATAAAATGATGTTGAGAAATTTAAATGTATAATGTTTAATTTATTTGATCTTTTCAAAAAATAAAATAAAAAATTTATATGTGATACATGCGTAGTAATTTACAAGACAATATGACGAGGGATCGACAAAAATTAAGAAAAATAATCATAGAAAAGATAAAATCTATATAAAATGGTTATTTCTTGTTTAACGAAAAAATAAGTTAGCAACCAAAATATTCATTTTATGAATTTAAATATTCTTTATTATGATAATTAAATTGTTTAAAAAATATTATTACATTGTTGCAACATGGAGACCAAAACACAAAGTTTTTTCACCGTATTGCATTTTCTTGTGCTGGCCGTAACACCATTCTTCGGTTACTTCCACCTTCGGGAGTTACAATCACTGGTTTTTCGTCCATTAAAGATGCAACAGTTGATCATTTCAAGATTTTCCTTCAGACGGTTGATGATATGGTTCCGCTTCCCCCACCGGCTCTTCCATAATTACTCACATGTCGGCTACCCACTTCCTTAGCCGCATCATTAACAGCTCCGGTCCAACCAGCCGGAATCCAAGCTATTCTATTCTCTATGGCCAGCAACAAAGCACTGGATCATGATGGATACATTGTAGAGTTTTTCAAAGTGACTTGGCCAATAATTGAAAATGATTTCATTGATGCCATACAGTCTTTCTTCGTTTATGGCTTCCTCCCTAGTGGTGTTAATGCTACTATGGTTTTGTTGATACTTAAAGGTGATGATTCTCAAACTCTTAAAGTTTATAGGTCGATCTCATGCTGTAATATCATTTACAAGATTATCTCGAAGATCTTAGCCAATCATTTGAAGATATGTCTCCCGAATTTCATTGAGGCCAACCAAAGTGCTTTCGTTAAAGGTCGTCTTCTTTTTGAAAATGTAATTCTTGCTACTGAAATTGTTAAAAAATATCACAAGTCTCAGATATCTCCTAGATGCACCCTCAAACTTGACATATCGAAAGTGTTTAACACTAATCATTGGGATTTCACCGTCTTAGTCTTGCAAACAAAGGACTTTCCTCCGCAATTCATCCACTGGATTTGCTTATGCATTTCTACCGCCACCTTCTCCATTGTCGTAAATGGTGAACCTGCAAGATATTTTCCTAACAATCGAGGCCTTCGTCAAGGTTGTGTTCTTTCACCTTATTTATATGTTATTGTTAACAATGTCTTGTCGAGACTTTTGAATGCAACTGCAGCTTCAAGGAAGTTTGGTTACCACCCAAAGTGTCATGATTTAGCCCTCACTCATCTATGTTTTGCGGATGACATCCTCATCTTCATTGACGGGCAACCAGCTTCGATACATGGTATTTTACAAGTCATGGACACCTTCGGCAAAGCTTCCGGTCTCCATGTCAATCCCAACAAGTCCTTTGTTTTCTCACGGGAAATCTATTTCTACATCTTCTAGCAACGGTCAACCACTATGGGTTTTGATGTGATGTATTTCCCATCAGGTACTTAGGCATTTCCTAAACCACAAAGAGGCTTAGTGTAGATGATTATTCCCCGTTGATCAATCGTATCCGCTCACGACTAAACACTTGGTCAGTCAAGCTCCTCTTCTATACTGGTCATCTTCAACTACTCAAGTCTGTTATTATCAGCATAGTTATTTTCTGGTAGTCTGCGTTTCGTTTATCCAAGAGTTGTCTTCGCGTCATTAATAATCTATGTTGCAATTTGGTCGGGCTCGCTGACAAATCACGCATCAGTTAAGGTAAGTTGGAATGATGTTTAAGTCCATGCTCTGAGGGTGGATTTCGCCTTCGCATGTTTGTGCACTTCCACCGTCTACTAACTCTCTCTCATTTGGCGTTTGCACTCGGTCACTTCTTCTCTCTGGGTAGCTTGGACTCGTTATTATTTACTCTGTCATTCCACGTTCTGGGATTTCTCAGACAGGTCGCGAGGATCTTGGATGTGGCGCAAGCTATTAAAGCTTCGTCCTTTGGTGGCTCAGTTCCTTCGTTATGATACATGTAATGGTCTCAATATCTCATTTTGGTTCGATAATTGGTCCCCTCTCGGGTATTTGTTTGCGGTTTTGGGAGATATAGGTATTCGGGAACTCGAGATCCAGCGATATGCGAAGGTGGCGAAAGCTGCTAATGCTAGTCGATGGATTCTCCAACGTCTAGGTCTTGCCAGCATCCGAACTTACTATGAAAAGATTACATGCCTACTGTTACCATCACCCCTTGCTGGCCCGAACATTCCGTTATGGCGATATGCCAATGACAACTACAAACCACACTTCAATGCAACAACAACATGGACGCAACTAAGTCCTTCTAACCCAAAAATTCTTGGTCCTATGGCATTTGGTTCTCGCAATCTATTCCGCAATTTTTTCCTCTTATCTCTTGGTTTGTTGTGCTTGACAGGTTGACGATGGATCGGCGTATGCGGCAACGAGGTGTTGTGCAACCATGTGTCTTATGTGGAGAACCATACGAAATTTGCGACCATCTGTTGTTCGATCTGCGGCCTAATAAAAGGTAGGAGTAGCATTGACAGAACTATAAAGTTCAAAATTTATCTTTGGGGCACAAAAAAAGATTTTGCATCCAAAAAATATCATAATTGAGATGATTGACCAAACTACCAAAAAAGCTCAAAATCCAAGCCCAAAATACTTAACTTGAAACCAAAACCCAATTTAGGACTTGAACGATCCAAAAATAGAAAACCCTAAAACGAGAAGAAGTCTTGGAACATTTGTTGCCGCCACCTAGAATCAACTACCGGCCGTTACCTTGGCACAGAGAAGCCGAACAAAACTGTAACCCTGCATGGACCTTCCGGCGATCCAAACCTTTAGTCCCACAGCAAAGTCACACGTCGATTTCCCTACACCGGAGCAGCCGAGTAAACTAAAACTAGAAGAGGAGTTTGTCGCCGGTTGAAGAAACCGCCGACCTAGGCTCAAAACACGCCACCCTCAAAACACTCTTGATGTTGATAATATAAAATTTATTGGCACATATTGCACTTAACTTTTAGAGCTTGAATCTTAAGTTAAAAATTTATTTGATATTCATTACATAATCTTCATACACACACCCTTTTATTATTTTACCTCATACAAACGGTTTAGTACAATGTTTTACTCTATTTTAAGTGTCTTTTTCACAATTTGAAACTGGATAGATGTGATGATCCATCTAGACCTTTCTTAAAGTATCCTTTTGTGTATTCTTCTAAAGTGATATCTTTGTATTTTGGAGGATTTTCTTCAGAAAGAAGCTCTTTCATTGGTCCATAAACTTTAGAATTCGGAAGCATACTTGTACTAAAAAAACTTGCAACTGAAATCCTTGGTCCTGTTTTGTTCGAAAGTACTCTATGTTCCACACTTATGAACTTATCGTTTGTTATTAGCTGCATATATATCAACAAAGATATATCAGAATGTTAAAAAATGAGGTCTAAAAAAACATTTACCATAAAACCGAACCAATTAATCATAGACCCTAATATGTTTAGGACCTAAACTAATCATTTTTATTTTTTTAAAATTGATTTTTTAAATATTTTGTTTAAATTTTGTCATATAACTACTCTTATACTACCAAAAAAATGAATTACTAACACTTACCCAGAGCCGATCCTAAGATTTTAAAGGCTACAATCTATAATAAAAAATGAGTCGCTTCTTAAAATAAAAATGGATCGCAAGCTCGTATTTGGTATGCTTGCCTTCAAGATCGACCATGCACTTACCTATTATCTACATATCTATATCATATACTAAATAATGTTTATATTACACAAATACTTTGATATAAAAATGAAGACCAATGTCCTAATCGGTCACCGCTTATGTGGCTTATGCCACGGACAGGCTCAGTTCTAAAAAGGAGAAGTATATGTTAGAAGTTTAAAAGTATGGAACAATGAAATTTGCCTGTAAGAAATCTCCAATGTTGATGACAAGAGCTCCTTGAATAGGAGAAACATCAACCCAACAGTCTTGATGAAGAATTTGAAGACCACCTATTTGATCTTGAAGAAGAATAGTGATGAAGGAGTTGTCTGAATGATTACTTGTGCCGATGGTTAAATCAGGTTGAGGACATGGAGGATAATAATGACATAACATAAGCAAACCCTCCATGCAATCCATACTTTTAAGCTTCTCAGAGCTTAAACCAAGAGCTTCCGAAAAGAGTTCAAAGAGAAATTCACCTAAGCTTAACATATGTTTTGAGTATTTGATCATTGCATCCCTAAGTCAATATGATGACAGTTAATATTAGGAATATTATATATTTAAATATGTTTAAAATATGATTTTAAACTCGAAATAAATTAATAATGCATGGATTATTTTTCTTCTGAACCAAAGAATCTTAGATCAAACTCGTACATTTTCATTGAACGAGACTCAAACCATGTTATCTAACTTTTTTTTAGATAGCAGATTCCTCTTAACTTGAATCGAACCTACAATTTTTCTATACCCTTACGTTTTCTAGACCATGTTATAGAACTTTTTTAGATAACAGATCCCTCTCAATTTCAGAATCGGTCCTGAGATTTAAAATTTTTGCAAAGACCGCAATCGACAACGAAAAAATAGGCCGAAGTTGTATATATTTTTTTTAAACGGGCTGTTTTCTTAACTAAAATTTTTAAACTAAAAAAAAAAACCGCAAGCTAATGCTTGTGCTCAAGAACGGCTCTGCTCAACTTAAATCGAACCTTGTGATTTTCTAGACCTTTACATTTTCTACTCTTATATTTTCAATATCTAGAAATTTAATCACTAGACCAATTCATCGTTAATGATTATTTTTTCACAATTATATTGAATCAATAAAATCCGATTTATAATATTTTTATAGTATATGATTTCACAACCGAATTCCAATAGAAAAAGATGTAGAAATAAACCTTAAACCATTTCACTAAGAACACTTTTTTCTTAGTTTTTTTTTCTTAAAGTTAAATATAATTTTGAAGAAAAGACAAAAGCATGTACCTGCAAGCCACTGGAAGCTCTTCAAGTTTAGGAGGATCAGGAGTCATATAACATGCAAAAGTATCTCTCCAATTAACACACGAAGAAGAAGAACTATACAAATCGAAATTACTATTATATATAAATTTCTTAGCAGCATCACGTGAGAAGTAAGTTTTCTTAACCTCAACATCTTGCTCAAAAAACTTACAAACACCATCTTGAATCTCTTCAAGAACACTTAATGGAACACCATGATTAATCACTTGAAAAAATCCCCAATTTTTTGCAGCATCTTTAATCTTTTCAACAACAACTTCACGCGAAGTTGTATCTTTATAGATGTTTGCAAAATCGATAATCGGAATCGAAAAATTCGAAGATTTCTTGATTGATAAAGTACCTTGATTAGGATGATGAAAGATTTGAGGAATTTCAGTGATATGAGCATCAACAAGACCTTTAACACCTGCTTTTGTTTCATCAAAAGCTTTACGTTCATTATAAGAATCAAATCCATTATTAATCTCCATTTTTGTAAAGATTGTTTCAAGATTTTAAGTATGGTTCATTTTTGTGTGTTTGTGTGGTTAGTAGACTATTCTTTCTTTCTTTATATATATATAGAAGATGATAAAGCCAATACAAATATGATCTCTTAAAATTAATATTATAATTATTATGATATGAATAGGAAAAGATAATAATTTTAAAAAGTATGTGGTCTTTTGGTGTGGGGATAATAATATGACAGTTAATGACGTGTGTCCGATTTTGTTGAAGTGATTGTAACCGATGTCATCATGACTTTTTTTGTTGTTTAAAATAAGTGACGTAATAAAAAGAAACATTACGTATTTCATTTTATCACAATTTGAATTTGGGCATATGTGAAAAAGGTTGGGCATAATATTTAAAATTTGAATCTGAACTTGAATTCAAAACGATCTGAAAAATCGGGTTTGGATTAAATAAAATATCTGAATGAAAATTATATTTATATGATTCGGATAACCGAACCTGATTGGATATATCCGAACAGATTTTGGATTCTGAAATAACTGATCTAATAATCCTAATATATTTTAAAGTTTCTAACATTAGACGGCGTTTTTTATTTATCTTTTTTTTTTGCGAGATCACACATTCACACTAATCATCAAGTATTTACCAGTTTACTTTTTGTTCTTTATTTTTATGTTTTTTATATTTTTATGTTTCTTTGTAACATTTATAAAACTCATACTCATCAAGAAACTAAGAATTAGAGATTTGGAGTTGGAGACCGAAAGTTTTCCTTATTTTCTTATGTATCTTTGTTTCTTTGTAACATTAATGTTTATCTAGTTTGGTTTTGTTTTTGCATTTTAAATATTTTGGATAGTGGTTTTTTTTGCATTTTCGAATAGTGCTTTTTTATTTCGGATATTTTGGATCATTTTGGATATTTATATTTGATTTCAGTCCAAAATCTGAAAGCGGACTAAAAATCTGAAGTATTCAAAAATCTGAACTCGAACCCGAACCGAACAGAATCTAAGGATAACCGAACCGAGTCCGATCCAAAGTCCTAAAATATCCGAATGGATCCTATAGTTGAAAATCCAAAAATCAAAACCCGATCGGGTTTGTATATCCGAACGCTCAGCCCTAATGTGAGGTTCCATCGAGACCTTTCTTAAGGTATCCTTTTGTATATTCTTCAAAAGTGAAATCTTTATATTTTGGAGGGTTTTCTTCATAAAGAAGCTATTTGATCGGTCTATAAGATCATATTCATTAGAAGTTTTAATGAAAATTTTAAGTGACTTTTTATTTTAAAAAATAAATAAAAAAGAGTAATTGCTAAGAAGTGGTTTTTAGTAAGGAATTTTAAGAATCTCCTAAGACCTATTATATGTCATATGAAAAGTGGTGTTCTTTTCAATTTTTTTTAATCTTTTTGTTTTTAAAGTGAATTTGTTTTAAAGAAACTAAATGATTCTATATCGATGTAAGGAACCATTAGAGTAAAGTTTCTTCAAACATAAAATTAATTCAATTAATTAAAAAAAAAGTTTTAAAAACTTCTTGGTTCTAAATTAATGGAGATGCTCTAAACTTTTGAATTCACGAGCATACTCGTACTGAGAAAGCTTGCAATTGAAATTCTTGGTCATGTTTTGTTCGAAAGCACTCTATGTTCCACACTTATAAACCCATGACCTCCTAGCTCAATCTCTACGTTTTCAGGATCTAGGGTTTAACCACTATGCCAACTTATCATTCGAGAAATCATGAATTTTACTTGAAAAAATCTCCGATGTTGATGACAAGAGCCCCTGGAATAAGAGAAACATTTACCCAATAATTATGATGAAGAACTTGAAGACCTCCGACTTGGTCTTGAAGAAGAATGGAGGAGAACAATTTATTCATATCCGCACATGTAGCTATTTGGAAAATCCGTTCCTGCACATATAGACCATGTTGTTACCTATCTGCATTCGTTAATTTTTGAATTTTCATACATCCACTACAAAGTCTTCTCTTATAAATGCATTGATCATTACGGCTTGGACTATTTTGTTGACGTAGATGACTTAGACGATGACTTAGACAGTATACTAATATATGAGATACAAGATTGTCGTTAAAAAACTTAAAATGACAAATTTATATGTCAAAACGACATCAATCTACTCATTAAAACGACAATGTACATGTGGAGCTTAACTCGATTTATTGAGTATAACGATATTTTTTTGACAAAAGAATATCACTTTAATTTTGTTAGACGATAACGTTTCTTTTAGCTATCAGTTTAATGTTCATATCATTATTTGAGTCTTTCCCGTTAACATATGAGTTCACGCCGTAACGGTCAATACATTTATAAGAGAAGACTTTGTAGTGGGGGTATAAAAATTCAAAAAATAAACGAATGAAAATAGGTAGCAGCACGATAAACCGTTTTCCAGAAGAATTGTGATGAATGAATTGTCTGAATGATTATTGTTGCCAATGGTTAAATCAGGTTGAGAATATGGAGGTTGATAATGACATATTATAAGTAAAACCTTCATGCAGTCTATGCTCTTAAGTTTCTCAAAGCTTTAGATCAAGAGCTTCCAACAAGAGTTCAAAGAGAAGACCACTTAAGCTTAAGATATGTTCTGACTACATATTTTTGTTAATTTTTAGATTTAATTTTTTTTTTTCATCTGTAATGTTTTACACTTGTTTGTATCATTTTATGGTGAACATTTTAGATATAAAGTGGCAAAAATGCATGCATGTATGTTTTTGTTTTTATTTTTAAGGTGCATTTATCTGTAACATTATTGCCATTAAACACACACACACAAAAAGAACTAAAAATTAAAACAATGCACCAGCCGGGAATCGAACCCGGGTCTGTACCGTGGCAGGGTACTATTCTACCACTAGACCACTGGTGCTTTTGATGTTTGAGCAATATAAATAAATTGATAATCATTTTCATGATATGCAGTATAAAGTATGTATTATTACTATTATTATAGCATAACCATAGCTCAAATGCCACAAATAAAGATTAGTTTTTCAAAAGAAATGATTATATAAATTATAGTATTATGATACATAATTAATAAATTTTAATAGCCAATACACAATGACTTTTCAACAATGGAAATATTTTTTACTTCATTTTAAATTGTAAACCAAAAAGACTAGAATATTAAAATGCGCAAAGTATTGTATACGAAATCAAAATGTAGATTTGTTTGGTAAAAGAATTGAAACTTATTATTACCAAAATATTTTCGGTTTTCTATTATTTTTGTTGTCAACAACATTAATTCGTATTAAGTTGTGTTTGAATCCAAAAAGTAATATAAATACCACATTTTCACAAACTATTAGACTATACATTTTGGTTTGTTTTTGCAGTTTCTTTTTTGTATAAACGTTGTTCTTTTTTGTATGGACTCAAGACATAAACTTATTGTTAAAGAATCCAAACTTAATATTATAGACGTTGTTCTTCTTTTTTTTTTGTCCACTATTAGATATATTTAGATTTAAAAAAATAAAGTTCACAAGAGGCAAATACAATCTCACAAGAAGAAAATACAGACACAAGATCGCGATTTTGAAGATTCCTTATTGGAGTTAAGACTAATCTCATTTGCATAATGTTAAATACTAATCACATTACCGGGAATTTTGAAGACTAATAAGGTAGTTAACCTTATTATAACCCCTAAGAACCCATACAATCGGTGATAATCGAAGCAGGTTTTTTTGTGCAGATTGCACATGCTCTACAACTTTATTTCTAAAATCTAAAATACATAATATGTCGAGTGACCCAAAAACACAACAAGTACTGAAATTACAAACATAAACTGATATTATTAAGCAAAGAAAAGTTGTGTAGAGAAACACAAGCCCACATGACCTAGTTCCATCCATTGAAACTGAAAAATAAGGCACTTCCGTCATCCAAACTAGAGATAAAGAGACACCGACCACCGAATTCCAGCGCCAAAACTCCAAAATAATTTTGTTTTCATAACCAGCCAAATTCAAATCGCCCACCATCTGAACATCTAACTGACATGCCTGAAACCACCATCCACCGTTGGAGCCTCTAGAGAATCTCCGATCTTCCCGCTTACAAAACCGCACATCAGCCATATCATATGACTCAATATCATCGACAAGGGAGGAATCGAGACTCCTACATGTAAACTAGTAATATAACCATCCACCAAAGAATCTCCATCGCCGGAGAGACCAAAATCCAAGAGAGAGTGTGGTCGATAGAGAAGAAGAACTCCCATATCTGATCCAGCTCGACGTATGCAACAGAGGAAGGTAGTAATCGGAAATGAAGCGATGACAGAGAGGCGGGAGAGATGAAACCACCGGCTCAAAACTAGTATATTCAGAGGGAGGATCGCTATGCCGGAAAAAAACGAAAGAAGAAAGAAGAAAGTTCGGCGCTGGTATAAGGCCGACCTCCGGCACCAAGAGCGGTGGAAGATAGTCAGATAGAACACAATCAGAAAAGAAGACAGAGAGTTTTTTTTTTAATGAGAGAGTTAATGAAGAAAAAGCCCTAGATGTAAGATAATGGGCAAATATAAACGAAACTAAAATAGTAACATGTGTTTTTAATTATATTTGAGGTATTACAAATCAGTTGAAAATAGTGCCATTTAGTTAATTTAATGATTAGTAGAAGACTAGAAGTAGTCTCCATATTTAATTTATAATTTATGGCCATGTAATAATTGACAAAGGATAATTAATGGTTGATTAATATAGTCAACATTAGAGAAACACTCTAATCGTATATTATGTTCACTTTTTTTTTCTCGTCAGTTTGATATTTGAAACACAATATATTGATTTAATAACTTAAATTTTATTTAAGATTTTATAGCAAATAATTAGATTCAAATTAGGCTGATAACGTATTTACCTATATACTATATGATTTCAATTTGATTTAGTCTTAACTTAAATGTGCAATATATCAAAATTTTATTTTTCTTTTTTCAGTATATCACGAAATAAAATTTTATCAGTAATTTTACACAATAAATCAATAACTTAATTGAAATTTCAAAATTTTTAAGTTTTCACATTTAATCTAACTCAGATATAATAAACACGATCTAAATTCAGTAATAACATGCTTTTGAAATCCTAAATCTCACTTAATTATGTTTACTTTAACGTTCAATGCTTAATTATATTGGTTGTTTAAATTAAGTAAACACAATTAAGAGTCAGAGATCGGATTTAAGTAGCTTTTGTTTAACAAAGAGCAAGTGGCCTAGTGGTTGTGTCACCGCTGTTTTTATTACCAGACCAAAGTTTGAACATGGCCACTCGCATAACAAGTGTATTTTCTCCTATTTATGGAATTTGAGCTACTAGGCCGGCCAGTTGTGGACGCCTATGTCTTGGCACTCAATGGTTTGGAATTGCCCCATAACTCCGAAACTTAAAATGTTTCTTTGGAAGATCCTTAGAGGAGGCCTTCCAACAGGTAACAATTTAATCTATCGCCATATTACAACTCAAGGACAATGTATTAGGTGTGGAGCACTTGAAACAGAGCTACACTTATTCTTTCAATGTCCGCTGCTAAAAGAGTATGGTACCTGTTCCCGGCGGCGGAAAAAGTACAAGTGGACTCTTTCTCAAGTATAGAAGAAGGAATTACACGCCTAAAAAGCATACCATGCTTACCACCAGTATGACCTATTGAGAATTTCCTCTATGTGTGGATCCTATGGCACTTATGGAAGAATAGGAACCAACTAATCTTTAGAGACAAAGGACTAAAAGACAACATGATTATGGAAAAAGCTCTAATAGACTCAAGAGAATGGCTTGCCATCATCCAAACAAAAGAGCTGAAGATCCCATCTCCCATGGTAAGAGGCCCTGTTATGACAACTCCAGTGACATGCTTCACTGATGGAGCCTGGATCTCCTCCAATCATCAAGCTGGAACATGCTGGTTTTTCCAAGACCAATTAGGAATTCCTCTTTCACACCACCAGGTTACAATCGATCATGTATCATCCCCTTTAATGGCGGAAGCTGTAGCAACCTACAATGCAGTTAAAATGGCAAAAGATCTAGGATACATGGAAATCACCATTGCAACTGATTCACAAGTTCTATTGGCAGCATTGCAAAAGAGAACCAAACCTGCAGAAATCTATGGCATTTTACAAGACATTTTCATTATGCAACACGATTATTCAGAACTAACTTTTGATTATGTCCCAAGAACTTTTAATACTGTCGCTGATAATCTTGCCAAGAAGGCAATGGATTCTAATGTAAGGAACATGATTTAGTTATCCAATGAAAAAACGTTGATCAAAAAAAAAAAAAGGCCGGCCAGTTGTGACCCAGATATTAATGTAACAAAAAATAGCTTTTGTTTTTGTTTTTATATATTTATCAACATGCAAGTACCCTTTGCCTATAGACTATAATATAAAATCTCAAATATAACATTTAAAGACAATTCCTCAAAGTATCACATTTTAGTTAATTTATTTTCTTTAAATAACTAGTAGCACTTTCATAAAATACAAATACAAGTTTTTTCAATAATACAAAAATTTTAAGTTCAAACTTAAAACTCTCAAAACTAAACCGCACACCAAAAATATTAAAACCTAAATATAATTGAATAGATAAAACCCAAAATACTGATTATAATACCATTTTAAAAATAGTTTAGAGTGAAAATATACTTTTACCTTATCTCTGAAATTTTTTAAAAATTACTAGGATATTTAAGACTATTTTATTCAAAAACTATTGAAAAACTTCACGTATCACATGTTTTAAACTACGTTTAATTGAAATTTACCATAGTTTATATTTTCTTATATAATAAAACTTCTCTTTAATATATATTTTTTGCTGGTAACATTTCTTTTATATACTTTTTATGAAAACACTGGTGTTTTTATTTGCCACTTGTTTATCAAAAACAACAAATTTTGGATTTATATAAGTTTTTCTTTAATATCACTGTAATTAACAAGTTAAGAACATAGAGCAACGCCAGACACAAATCTTGTAAATAAACTTTTTCTTCTCAAATTTGTGCGCCGTAAGTGAACCATTTTCTCATATCTCGTTTGGATCTGGCGACCGACGGGTCTTCATCGCCGATGCTGGTTCCCTCCGTCTTGTTTTTCTATTGTCGGTTCCCTCCGTCTTAATCACAAAAGTGATCATTTAATTTATAAGCTAACTAATCAATGACCATAATACATTTAAGAAATAATTGTAGAATTGGTCACACTTTGGTTCTTTAATTGGAGAAAGAGG
>OVBE01003989.1:2554-25252 GCA_900406425.1 Iberis pinnata | reverse complement strand
TATATATATATATATATATACTTTATAAGGGTCTTATACTTATATTTTATAAGTTTTTTTTATAAGATCTATTATAAAGTTATTCTTTACTTCTTAAAATTATTCTTTATATGGTCTTTTTATTAGAACTTTTATAAAGTTATTCTTTATAAGTCTTTTACAAACGGGTTTTTAAACTATTTTTGGTAATTAATTTTTTGGGTAATTTCGTTATACCGGGTATGTTTTTATATTTCGGGTCTGAAATACCTGAAACCGTTTAAGAACAAAATTTTAAGGTAATTTTCTGTTCCTTTTACGTAGAACCAAACCGATCCGAAACCGACAAAAATCAAACCAAAACAAAAATTTGAAAAATAATGATTGGGTAATAAAATTTAGGATCCGAAGAACCGGTACCAAACCGAATACTCGAAAGCCCAGTCATAGATGAGATCACAGATTTTAATTTAACACATAATAAGAACACATGATGTTTTTTTACATTGTAAACAATGATAAATATCACGACAAGATTTTTTTGTCACATCAATTTCTAGGTCACAACGGGCCGAATCAGTAATCCAAATTTAATAAATAGAAGAAACGGCATTCGTTATACAAGTTGCCAGGTTTGATCCATGGTCTAGTAACAAGCAAACAACGGTTACACAATATCATTATATTAAATTTCAAGGTAATTTCTAGTGTATAACAAAAAAAATTAGCTGGATTCGGTTTATTATTTGTTTTTAATGATTCACCTCACAAAATTAATTATAATCATGTACTGTAATCTTCTTTATTTTATTTATATACCAGTCAATGATCCACATTATATACGTAAAATTTTATATTATCGATAATATAGATGAATAAATTCAAAAGCAGTAACAATTTAGAAATTTAGTATATTTAATTCTTACCAAGTTCTGTATTTATGCAATAATATTACATTTTCTTTTACATATAATATATAATTTGTAATAGATATATTGAATTAGTAAATACTCCTTTTTTTAAAAAAGAAAGTCGTTTTAACCATCATTTTTTATTTTATAAAAAATATTGTTTTAGGTTTTCAATGCAAAAATAGAATGATTTTGACTTTTATGACCAATAGAATAATTGCAGTATTTTTTATTGAATATATCGTTTTGGGTTTTCAATGCAGAAATATCATGTTATTTTTATGGAAAACATAAAGTTTTTAAATTTTGTGAAAAAATTAAAATGGCATTCTCAAAAAAAAAAAGAGGGAGTACCTTAATATTTATGTTAAATGTTCATGTTTGAATATTCATGATCACATACCAAGTTTTTAATAGTTTTATACCTACTCCTCTTGATCCCATCTAATTAATTTGTATATAATGACAAATTGTATTCAATACTTTAATTAATTAAACGGGTTCAAACAGAGCTTTAAATCGCATCCGTCAAACACACACTATAATTGGAAATTAGCAAAAAAATGCATAGGCTAAATTTGGTATAAGAATAGTCACTAGCCCTTAACCTAGCTAGCATAACTTTATAACATTTCTTGATTTTCTAGTTTGTGGGTTTGAGATTTTTCTCTGCGTGTCTATTAATTATTGATCCACATTTTTGTTTACGTTAGGTTGATGTTGTAAGAAAAATAACAAAACCATAATTTAATGTTTAATGTTTGTCAACCACCGAGTCATCTAGATGACTTGTTAAGGATTATGAAGATAACCAGCTTAAATTCAGTCTCAGAACCGGATTGGTTTAGTCGAATTGAAGTCGAATTAGATTGGTTCGATTATAGAGTCGGTTTAAATCGAGTTTAGTTGGTTCGGGTGGTTGGTTTGTTTTAACCGAAAATTAGTATGTTGTAACAGACTATGTTTGTTATAAAAACATAGATGTGAGTAGTGTGTGTGTGTGTGTTGAATCTTGATAATCGAGAGGTGTGAGTCTCGTTGTATTCTTGATACTGAAGATTAGTGAATCGCATAGCCAAGCCCCAGAGACGTAGCTATTTAGGTGAGGCTAATCAAATCTTTGTGTACTTCTTCTCCTTCTTCTCCTCGGTTCTGTTTTCTTCTTTCATTCTTGACAAACAATCAACAATTGATTGTGAGTGATTGTGAGTTTTTGTGGAGCATTGAGCTTATAGCTTGAGGTTACAAGGTTAAAACCGTTACAAGTGGTATTATAGTCATTGAAATTAAAGATCTATGGCCGCGAATGCACGAATTGAAGTAGAGAGATTTGATGGATCCGGTGATTTCTCTCTCTGGAAGAAAAGGATGTTTGCGCATCTATCTGTTCTTGGATTGAAGGATGTTCTTTTGGATTCAGCATAAAAGAAACCAGAAATCAAGAAAGAAGAAAATGAAACCTCGTACAAAGAAAGATTGGAGAAATATGAGGAAAAAAAGGCAGAAAGATAGAGAAAGCAATGAATCTAATTGTTCTAAACGTTAGGGATTATGTTCTCAGAAAGATTGAGCATTACACTACTGCATCTGAAGTCTGGTCAGCCTTAGAAAGGTTGTATCTATCCAAATCTCTTCCTAATCGTACATTCCTTCAACATAAGTTTTACACTTTTAAAATGAATGAATCTAGGTATATTGATCAAAGCGTTGATGACTTCTTGAAGTTGGTCTCAAATCTGTTTAGTGTGAGTGTGTCTATCTCAGAAGAAGTACATGCCATACTTCTGTTGAATTCCCTACCACTGCAGTACGGCCATTTAAAGGAAACACTTAAGTATGGTAGAGAATCTCTGACAATTGAGTAAGTCACAGGTGCTGCAAAGTCAAAGGAGATGGAGCTAAAAGAATCAAAAGATTCAGGAATTAATCAAGGGAATGTTGAAGTGAACTTTGCTCGTGGAAGACCTCAGAAAAGAGAAGAACTAGGTGACAAACGAAAGAAAAGTAAATCAAATTCAGGTACAGGACTGACTTGCTGGTTCTGCAAGAAGAAAGGTCACATGAAGAAGGACTGTTATGTTAGGAAGAAGTATGGGGATGAAGATGAATCCGCATAAGCTGCAATGGTGTTGGATGTAGCTTTGATTGTATCAGAAAGTTGGCATGAGAACAAGTGGATTCTTGATTCAGGCTGCTCCTATCACATGACATCAAGGAGAGACTGGTTTGATACTTATCAAGAAGTTGAATCATGTAAGGTGATTTTAGGAGATGACTACACTGTGACAGTACAAGGTATTGGAACTATTGATCTCAAGGTTCAAGAGGGAACAGTTAAGAAACTTACAAATGTGAGATATGTACCAAAGCTTAGAAGGAATCTTATCTCTACTGGTACTCTTGATATTCTGGGATTCAAACACTCAGGTGGTAATGGAAAAACCAGATATTATAAGAATGGGAAATTAGGCTTACAAGGAACACTGCATGGATCCCTATACTTACTTGATGGTGAGACACAAATTGGTCAAGTTAACAGTTCTTGGCAACTATATCAAAGAAGAATGAAACAGCATTGTGGCACCAACGTCTTGAACACATTGGAATGAAGGGGCTCAACATTCTGGTGAAGAAGGGCCTAATAGACAAAAGAAAGATAGGTGAATTGAGGTTCTGTGAAAATTGTGTCATGAGAAAGCATAAGAAGACAAGTTTTCATGAAAGAAAGCATGAATCAAAGGACACTCTTACATACATTCATGCACACTTGTGGGGTTCTCCAGATGTAACTCCAAGTTTATCAGAGAAGCAATACTTCCTGTCAATCATTGATGATCATACTAGAAAAGTTTTGGTGTTCTTTCTGCATACAAAAGGTGAAGCATTCTCAAAGTTCTGTGAGTGGAAAAAGATGGATGAGAATAAATCTCGAAAGAAAGTAAAATTCTTAAGAACTATATTGGTTTGGAGTTTCACAACCATGAATTTGATGATTTCTATAAGAGCTAAGGAATAGAGAGGCACAAGACCTTACACACCTCAGCAGAATGGTGTGGCTGAGCGTACGAATAAAACCATTATGGAGAAAGTCAGATTTATCCTAAATGAATCAGGCTTAGGGAAGAATTTTGGGCTGAAGTTGTATCCATATCAGTGTATTTGATTAACAGAAGTCTAGCATCCGCAATAGAAAATGAGATACTATAAGAGATATGGTTGGGAAGGAAACCAGGCTACAAACATCTCAAGAGGTTTGGCTCAATGGTATACATCCACAAGGATCAGGGTAAACTAAAGCCAAGAGCTGTCAAGGGAATTTTTATTGGATATCCAGCAGGAACAAAAGGATACAAGGTTTGGTTTATTGAAGAAGAAAGATGTGTTATCAGCATGAACATATTGTTCACTGAAGAAAATGTCTCCAAAGACATTGCATCATAGAATTCACAACTTAAACCAGCTGAGATGATAGAGCCACAACAAAGAACTAAGATAGTACTGAAAGACAGAGAAGAAGAACTATCTGAAAGTGAGGATTCAGGTGGAGAAACTCCAGGAAACTCGGGGCAACAAGAAAAAACAAGTACTGAGAATGAAAATGAAGAAAGAAGCTATCACCTTGTAAGATATAGACCAAGAAGGCACATTGTACCCCTAGTAAGATTCTCAGATTATGATGTGTCAGACTTTGCTCTCATTGCTGCAGAAAACTTGAATACAGAGGAGTCTAAGGACTTTGACTCAGCAATGTTAAGTTCTAAATCAGGTCTCTGGTATCAGGCCATGAGAGAAGAGATGGATTTTCTTGAAAAGAATAAGACTTGGAAAATTGTCCCAAAACTAGATAAGGGAAGAACCATGGGCTGCAAGTGGGTATACAAGGTCAAACCAGGTATACCAGGCGTTGAAAAACCAAGGTATAAAGCCAGATTAGTGGTGAAGGGCTACTTGCAGAAAGAAGGCATTGATTATCAGGAAATCTTCTCTCATGTGGTTAAGCACATATCAATAAGTCTAATGCTTTCAATAGTGGTAAATCTTGATCTGGAATTGGAGCAGTTGGATGTTAAAACTGCATTTTTACATGGCAACATAGATGAACTAATATACATGGATCAGCCTGAGGGCTTCAAGGAAAAGGGAAAAGAGAAGCATGTGTGTCTTCTTCAAAAATCTCTGTATGGGCTTAAACAGGCTCCCATGAAATGGAACAAGTGTTTTGACAACTTCATGGTGAGTCATGGATTCAAGTAGAGTGAATATGATCACTGCGTGTGCTACAGAGAAATATCAAATTAAGACTTCATCTATTTGTTACTATATGTGGATTATATGCTGTTAGTAACAAGAGATATGAAAGAAATTTCAAAGGTAAAAGGACTTCTCAGTAGCAGATTTGACACGAAAGATTTAGGTCCAGCCAAAAGGATTTTGGGGATGGACATATCTAGAGACAGAAGAGCTGGAGTGTTGACTTTATCTCAGACTGATTACATCAAGAAAGTTTTGAAGGTATTCAATATGGAAGATTCAAAGACAGTAGCTACACCTATTGGTTCCCATTTCAAGGTATTTGCAATAAAAGATTCAGAACAGGAGACTAAAATGGAGAATGTACCATACTCAAATGCAATTGGTAGTAGTATCATGTATGCTATGATTGGAAGTAGGTGTGATTTGAGTTATGGAATTGGCTTAGTAAGAAAATATATGAGTAAACCTGGACTAATACATTGGTCTGCAGTCAAGTGGTTGCTAAGGTACATGAAAGGAACTCAAGATCCGAAGATAGTGTTCAAAAGGCATAAAGAGTTCTGCATAGAAGGTTTTTGTGATTCTGAATTTGCTTCAGATTTGGATACAAGAAGGTCCATTTCTGGATATGTGTTTAAGGCAAGACGGAATACAATTAGCTGGAAATCAGGTTTGCAATCTGTGGTGGCCTTATCAACAACTGAAGCAGAATATGGCTCTGGTTGAAGCAATTAAAGAGGCTATTTGGTTAAAAGGGTTAAGTGAAGAGTTGGGTTTTGCTCAAGAATTAGTTGAAGTGTGGTGTGATTCTCAAAGTGCTATTTGTTAAGCAAAGAATAATGTTCATCATGAGAGGACAAAACATATAAGCAGGAAGCTTCATTTCATCATGGAAATATAATTGAGCAAGGAGATGTAAAAGTCTCAAAGATTCCAACTTCAAAGAATCCTACTGACATTTTAACAAAATGTGTTCCGGTTGATAAGTTCAAGGAAGCTCTGAGGGTTCTCGGAGTGGCTGAGCATCATTGATGCCTTAGTGTTGTCTAGCTAGAAAGGTAATCACTTCTCATGGATGTGCAACAGCCTAAGTTCTGAGTTTGAGCTTGTGTGATCTTCAAGGTGGAGATTGTTAAGGATCATGAAGATAACCAGCTCAAAATCAGTCTCATAATCGGACTGGTTTAGTCGAACTAAAGTCGAATTAGATTTTTTCAATTATAGAGTCGGTTTAATTCGAGTTTAGTTGGTTCGGGTGGTTGGTTTGTTTTAACCGAAAATTAGTATGTTGTAACAAACTTTGTTTCTTATAAAAACAGAGTTGTGAGTAGTGTGTGTGCGTGTTGAATCTTGATGATCGAGAGGTGTGAGTCTCGTTGTATTCTTGATACTGAAGATTAGTGAATCGCCTAGCCAGGCCCTAGAGACATAGCTATTTAGGTGAACTCTGTGTAATCAAATCTTTGTGTGCTTCTTCTCCTCTATTCTGTTTTCTTCTTTCATTCTTGACAAACAAACAACAATTGATTGCAAGTGATTGTGAGTTTGTGTGGAGCATTGAGCTTATAGCTTGAGGTTACAAGGTTAAAACCGTTACGTGACTCATTATACATGATTAAGTCCAAATAATATCAGATCAAAGTAATATTATATAACATAAACTTGTGGTTTGAAGTGTCAATGGCGTGCGGAAGAGAAGCGAGCGAAACCAAGGACGTTGGCTTGGTCTAAAAGAATGTTGGGCTAATATCTAATAAATATACAAAAGGAAAATGTTATTAATCAAATTTGTAATTTAATGACCAACATGCTATTACTTAGTTATAAATTTAATGGTACTCTATCAGTAAGTTTGACTAGCAGTTTACACAACTACATGTCATAATTTGCATCTAAAATTTAATAGCTTCCTACTCCCCTGTATATATATGTTAAGCTTCTTCTCTCTTAAAAGTGCTCATCTCGATCACTTTTCTTCTTTCTATCTCAACTATCAACGAAAATGAAACTTTTCAGTTATTTCATAATTATTTTTCTAATCCAAATTGTTTTTCTACTCAAGTTAGAGAGTTTCGAGGTGGGATTCTATCAACAGAACTGTCCAGAGGCAGAGAATATAATCCGTGGTGTTGTCAATCATTATATAGCTAAGGATTCTACAAATGCACCCGCTTTACTTAGACTTCAGTTCCATGATTGTTTTGTGGAGGTTCGTAGACTTCAATTCTAATGATCATTAACATGTCTTTTGTTTAAAACTTACTTTGATAAATTTTTTGTAGGGCTGTGACGGATCAATACTACTAAAACATGCCAATAATGACGAAAGTTTTGCCGCGGGGAATGCAGGTGTGAAGGGGTTCGATATAGTTGACGCCGCGAAAGATGCAGTCGAAAGACAATGTCCTGGGGTGGTATCATGTGCAGATATAATTGCATTGGCAGCTAGAGATGCTGTTATTAAGGTATTGGTTTCTTACTATGTTTTTTTCGTTATACCTTATATCTTTCTCATGCTCTATCCAACAGGCAAGCGGACCATCGTACGAGGTTCCGACAGGGCGGAGAGACGGTAAAACAGCAAATATGGACCATGCAGCTAATTTGCCAGAAGCACAAGATTCTATTGAATCCCTTAAATCAAAGTTCAGAGAACTAGGTCTTTCCGATCGTGATCTTGTTCTTCTTAGTGCAGGTTTTATAACATTACTCATCTTTTCATTTATCTTACCATATAAGAGATATCCCAATAATGAAAACTCTAAAACATCAGGTGCACATACGATCGGTACAACAGCATGCTTTTTTGTCACACCACGCTTGGACGCTCCAAATCCATCAATAAGTCCTGATTTCTTTCAAACCCTAAGGTCAAAATGTCCCAAAGGTGGCGACATCGGCGTCAAAATCCCATTAGACTGGGACGGCGAATTCAAATTCGATAATCACATATTAAAGAATATAAAAAACGGGAGAGGTGTGATCGCTTCGGACTCGGTTTTATACCAGGACAACACTACCAAGATAATAATCGAGTCTTATTTGGCCAATTCAAGTGATTCCAAGGTAGATTTTGCCAAAGATTTTGTTAAAGCCATTATCAAAATGGGGAGTATCCGGGTTAAAACCGGTACTGAAGGGGAAATACGGCGTGTGTGCAACGCTACCAACTAATACATTGTTAACAGTCCAGTTCTGGGGATTATGTTGTATTAGCGTATTTATGCTGTATGTGTTCTATATATTATGAAATTAATGATCCACATTTTGGTTTACGTTAGGTCAGGTTGATGTTGTAACAAACCTCTCAGTTCCTCTCTTTGAGCTTTGTGTTTGTAACATCGTTCTTATTATATATAGAAAATGTGGTATGTATATATAACCACGTACGTTGTGTTATTTTATAAGTTGCATTGGTCCATGTTGTCGAAGTTTACGATTTACCACATTATATGTTTAACGTAACACTTCCATCAAAACTTGAATTTACAATTACAAACATGTTATAACTACAAAGAAAATATATACTTTATGAATAGACTAAGTAAAATTGTCTCTCTTTTTTACAGTTGCCTCATGTGACGGCTTCTCTACTGAAAATGTGCCTATCAAACTAATAGATAAGGTTGGGACAACAGACCAAACCTTTGCTGACTACGGTTCAGGCAACAACCCCGATTTGATTGTCCACGCAAGCACATCTGACGATTTGATCATCAGTCTGCAGATGTCAAAATCCGGCGAAATACCCCGCGATAACATTAGACAGAAGAAGAATTTAGTCTCATTTGCTAAATGTCTCCTACACAGACGATTAATCACTGCACTGTAATCCCTGATTGAAACATTGAAACCTCTATCTAGCATCTGAAGAAAGAGCTTCACTACTACTTCAGGATCACCCTTGACACAATGTGCCTTGATCAATGTCGTATAAGCAACTTTTGATAAAGTAACATCCTGCTCCTGAAGCCTATCAAGAAACCTATCAGCTTCCTTTATGTAGCCATAGTAACAAAGACCGCCGATTAGAATATTGTAAGTTGCAGGCGTAGGATCGAGATTTCGAGATTTCATTTCTTCATATAACTTAAATGCTCTTGATAAATGTTTAACCTTACATAGATACTGAATAATTGTATTGTAAGTTATCTGATCTGGAGTTATACCTTCAGAAACCATTTCCCTGAGTACCTGGTTGCATTTTTCAAACTTCCGGCCTATGCAAAGTCCTTTGATAACCACCGAGTATGTGAAACTGGTCGGTGAGATTCCTAATCCTTTCATTTGCCGGCGCAGTTTCTCTACGCTTTCAGTATTTCCACAGTTAGCATATGCATTCATTAGAGTTGTATAACTCACAACGCTTGGAACTAACCCATACAACTTGATGACATCCAAGAGTTTTCGAGCTTCAGCTAAATTATGGCTCTTGCAATACCCGTAAATCAAAGAATTGAAAGTCGCCACATTAGGAGTGATCCCATTCTCAATCACTACCTTAAATAACTCTAATGCCTCCTCGATGCAACCGGACTTTGCATATTCATCAATCACAATATTGTACAGAATAATATCTAGTGTACTACCAGTTGAAATCAGAGAATTCAGAAGCGATCTTGCCTCAAGTAGCATCCCTTTCTGACATAATCCAAGCAGAATAGCACCACGTGTCCTAGAATTCGGCAAAATTCTTTTGGTACACATCTCGTCGTAAAGCCAAACAGCCATATTAAATTCTCCTAATTTGCAGAGACCATGAATCACAATAGAATATGCCACAAGATCAGGTCTAAGACCATTGGCTTTCATTTCATAGAATAAAGACAAAGCTTCAGCAATCCTTCCTGTTTTACATAAGCCACTGAGCATTACACTGCAGGGGATGATACTATTCAACTCGAATCCTCTCGACAATATATCCTTCAACAAAGTTAAACCCTTTTCAATGTTTCCTAACTGACATTGCCCACAAAGTAATATTGTGTATGTGATAACATCAGGACTTAAACCTTTATCCAGCATTTGTTGAATGACCTTCCAAACGGAACTGATCATACCGAGAAGATGAAAACCTTTCGCAAGAATATTGTATGTCACATTATCAGGTTCCACTCCATGCTTATTCATGTCACCAGCCAATTCTAAAGCTTCTCCTATAGAACCACCTCGACAGAGCCCGTTAATGAGTATATTGTGACTATATAAACTAGGAACCAATCCACATTTCAATATTGTACAGAAAAACGACTTTGCCTTGTCTACAAAACCCAATTTACAGTAGGTTGACATTATACTATTGAAAGACACTACAGAAGGACCAACATCCTTCCACTCTGAAGTTTGGAGGAACAAAACTGCATCTTCTAGCTTTTGTTGCTTACACAAGCCATCTACAACTGTTGAGTATGTGTGCTCATTCTTAGCATCTATTTCGTTGTAGACATCCCATATCTTATCTGTTTCTCTGAAGTTATACAAAATAGAGTTGTATGCTTGTGTCGACACTTCCAAATTCAGATCCTTCATCTTTTCCAAGATAAAGAGGGATTCATCAACCATATTAGATCTTGACGAAAGAAACAACAACATATCCCAAACCACTACCGTAGATTCCCACTTACTAAAGCTTTTACAGAGAAGCTCACAAAGCAAAGACGCTGAACCAGAGCCTATAAGAATGCAACAAATCATATTCAGGAAACGATATCTAAGTATGAAACTGCATTGAGGAACACACAGTATGCATCAAACCGAAACAATGTTCCACCATAAGATACAAGATTTCTTTCTAAAATCTCCAAAGTTCCATCTTTTCTCTACTATTACGTACCTCACTTCACCCATATACTTCTAAGCTTTCAATGATACTGATTCATACAACAATTCTCTCTATATACTTTCCATTAAAATTGAAGACAAAACAAAAGTGGACTTGCCTTCTTCTTGAAGCAGTTGTTCCACAATAACTTGAAGCTCTTTAAAACGTCTTTGATCGGCTAAAATATGCGAAACCAACAATGTGGAAAACTTCGAATGGCGAAACCCATAAATATCTCTCAACTCTTTGAAAAACCAAACCGAAAGATCTGGACTCTCAACCATCAATTCACCCATGATTTCTTCGACATGAACATGACTCAAATCCGAAACCATCCCTTGAAAGTGATGCCCGTGGATAAACTTCCGGAACCCTATCTTCTTCATCCCGAAGAGAATCTTATGATAAAAACAGTCTTTGTGTTCGGACGAGAAATTGGCTGTGGAAAGTGACTCATCCTCGTCGAGTTTGGCAACGGAGAAGGAGGACTTAGTGAATAAGAGAGAAGAGGAAGGAGAGATAATACGGGACACTTTTCTCGAATTGAATGCAATCCATCTACAGATCATGGACTTTGGGAATCAGGTTCTGCAAATTGGGGAATTCTCTTATTGAGAATTTTGGTCGTCGGAGAGATACAATTTGATTTTCCCGGCAAGTTTAGAGGACAGACGGAGAAGAAAAGGGTTTTATTATGCTTCCTGGGTTTATGATTTAAACCTAACTCCGGTTGTTAAATAACCGAATCAATCTTTTCTTCCGGTTCAACCTCTCCGCCGGTTTTATGAAATTAGAACATCGTATGACCGGATCGGTTTTCGTTCTCAAGGATTTTCGGTCTTTTAATACTAGAACCAAACTATACTAATAAATCGCGTTACATAAACTTACTCATTAACCATAAATTGTACAAAGGGGAGTTATATCCTCTATCACCCTCATTTGTGATAAAAAAATCTTTTTAGGACACACTAATAATTGTTTTTACGTTTTGAATTTTATATGAAAATATAAAATTTATTTTTCAAATTTGTAAAAGCCAATATTTTTAATTTAATTAATCTTATTTCATAAAATATTTCAAAAATAAAAATACTGTTTTAAAAAGTTTTTCAAAAAATATTTAGGATATGATGTCGAAATTGTTTTAAAATGTCAAATTGAATTTTAAAAGTGTAGAACTTAAATATTTGCCATTGGGTTCACTAATCCAAATTTAGGGTTTAGTTTTGAAGGGGGTGTGGGGTTTGGTTTGGGGTTTATGATTTTAATCATTTTCAAAATGAAAAAGGATATAGAAGATTTGAGGGTGGTATAGGGGATTTGAGGAATGCGAAAAGGGGTATTGAAGAAGTTGATTCAGCCTTGATATGAAATGATAAAGGAAGATAAAAACTTGAAATAGACACCTTGGACATGAGAAGATAAAAAGATGATGAAAGTAGTGGTTTTGTGAAAATATCAGCATGTTTATTGGAGATATAAACAAAAAGATATAGTGTATATTATATTATAGTTAAGATTCATGTAAAACCTCTAAAATATAGGAAATCAAATATTTACATTTATCCTTATTCTATTAGATTTAGGAATTATATTCGACATCTGTGAACAACTTGATTTTATTAATCACAAGAACCATCTATTTTGTAGATGTCGAATATTCATAAATCTAAAAGGATAAATTTTAATCTTTGATTTTCTATATTTTAGGAGATTTACATGAATCTTAACTATAATATAATATACATTATATCTTCTTGTGTATATCTTCAATAATGTTGAAGGAAGGCGGGATTTGAAGCTATGTGCAATGTTCCCATATTATCACAATATAGCTTCGCTAAACAAAGTGGTACAATATGCAGACCAGTAACCAATTTATTCAACCAAATCAATTCACAAGTTGCATCTGCAAGAGCCCTATACTCTGCTTCTGCACTACATCTGCTTACAACTCTCTATTTTGCCGATTTCCATGAGATCAAGGAAGAACCTAAGTAAACACAATACCCTAAAATAGACCTACGTGTATCCAAACAGGTGGCCCATTCAGAATCTGCGAAGGCATTAAGACAAAGATATGTATCAGTTGAATAGCTTAGACCATGGCCTGGATTGGACTTGACATATCTGAAGATTTTGTGAGTTGTAGTCATGTGAATATCAATTGGCTTAGACAAAAGCTGACTCAACTTATGGACAACAAAATTAATACCATGTCTTGTGATGGTAAGGTACAAAAGTTTCTCAATCAATTCACGATAAGGAGTTGAGTTTGCTAAATGTTCACTCATGTCAAGACTGAGCTTAACAGTAGGATCCATAGGGACTATACTTGGTTTAGCAGCTAGAAGTCCAAAATCTGCAATAAAATCTAATGCATATTTCCTTTGATAGAATGAAATAACCTTTGAAGTTTTAGCTATTTTCAGAACAAGAAAGTAATTCAATGGTCCTAAATCTCTTATCTTGAAAGACTGATGTAATATTTGTTTCAATTCTTTTACAGCGTTATCATTGTTGCTTGCAATGAGAATATCATCTACATAAACTAGGAGAGCAATGAAAGATGTACATGTTGCATAGCAAACAATGTGTTCATATGGAGATTGAAAAAATTCATTAGACAATAGGATAGAAAACGATGATATCATTGGCATGAAGTCTCCTTCAATCCATAAAAAAAGACTTATTAAGTTTGCACACTGGATCATTAGAAAAAGTAGTACTAGAAGCTAGTGTGTATCCAAGTGGCAGAGCCATGTGGATTTCTTCTTCTAAATAACCATGTAATAAGGCATTTGACACATCCATTTGTGTTAGAATCGATCCCAATTTGACTGCAAGAGCCATAACTAACTTAAAAATTCCTGATTTTGCAACATGTGAGAAAGTATATATGTAATCCACTCCCTCTTGTTGTGTGAAACCTTGTGCAACAAGCTTGGCTTTATATATATATATATATATATCAATAGAGTCATTCTTATGTTTCAACTTATAAATTCATTTACTAAATGTGTTGTTTTAAAAGGAAAAAACAGTCTCATAAAACAAAAGATTACGTGTTATAGAACCTCAATTAGTATCTAAATCAAGAACCTTATAGCTGTTGTAACTAGATGGGTATCCAAGGAAAACAGAAGGAGTTTCCCCAAGTGTAAATTTGGTTATATTTTTAGGATAAGTGGACACATAACAGAGACAACCATATACACTCAACTGGAATACCTTGGTTTCTTTTTAAGCGACTTTTCATAAGGCTAAACATGATCTAGCAATGGTGAAGGTATCATATTAATCAAGTAGACATTTGTCACCCCAAAAACACAAAGGAACATTGAATTGAAAGTACAAAGCCCTTGCCATATTTAAAGATGTTGATGCTTCATTTCAACTACAGAATTTTGTTCATGGGTATCAACACAAGAAAAGTAATGTATCATGCCTTTGGATTGTACAAATTCAGGAAAAGCAAGTTCTGGTGCATTTTCAAACCTAAGAGCTTATACAATACTACCAAATTGAGTTTCTGTCATTTTAACAAAGGCTAAAAATATAGTTTGTACTGAACTTTTTGTATTCAACAATTGTAAGAAAGTTCTTGTCACCTTCTAAAGTTTCATGAGCAAATGGTCTCCAAACATCTAAATGAACCAAGTCAAAATCATGATCTGCCATTTTATTATTATAAACATATGGTAAACATTTTTGTTTTTCAAGAGGACAGACAGAACAATGATATTTATCTCAAGAATAAACATTCGTCATATGCAAAGTAGAAGACAAACTATTTAGAATCGCGGGAGATAAGTAGCATAAACGATTATGCCAAAATATTGAATCTAAAACCACAAAAGTAAAGCATAAAAGACTTGTTAGGAAATGATGATTGGAAATCTTGTGATGTGAAAACATAAAAATTATGTATGAGATTACACTTCCCAATCAACGATCCCTGAGTAAGCTCCTGAAAGATACAACAATCAAAGAAAAATGAGTTGAGCACAGATTAGTTTTGAGCAATGAACTAATACTTATTAGATTAAATTGAAAAGATGGTTTATGTAAGACATCAGTTATTATCAAAGTATCAGTCAAATTCACAGAACCTACATGCATTATTGGTATCTTAAGACCATTAGGTTATGTTAATGATAATCATTATAGTTGTCTAACATATGTAAACCAAGAGAGATTAGAGCAAACATGTCCAGTTGCCCCACTATCTCCTATCAAAGTATCATCAGTTAATAATGTGGAAAGGTAAGAAAGATGGTGATGATCATATGTGAGTTCATTGTGTTCATAGCGTAGTTTGGGAGAAGGAAATGATACAGTAGTTGCACTAGCTTGTCAAGCCATAATACTATACTCAGTTATAGTTGAGGTTGGAAGATTTGGAGAACGTTTTTCTTGAACAAAATTGAGTTGAGACAATAGCATTTGGACTTGTTCTCGTGAGAAACATTTTAGATCCAAAGTGCATGGACTTGATGTGTTATGGCCATTCGCAATGACATTACCAATAACAACTTCCTTAGATAAATTATGAGCTGGAGTGCATGTGTATCTTTGAGTATGAGTGGATTATCTTTGTGATGCTCAAGTTAATTTGCTACCATGATGGCCAGGTGGATAACCATGCAACTTATGGCATTTAGTAACAATGTGTCTTGTCATGCCACAGTGTGTGCAAACTGATTTTGGTTTGGGTTTGTAGTTGGCATAAGCAGCTACATGATTGATACCAAAAGTGCATTTTCAACATTTGCAATTGGCTTTAAGACACGTTGTTTTTCATCTTGGTAGGCAACTGCTTTAGCATTAGAACTTTTCTTTTGGTAGATTCATAAGCTTCATAAAATCTCTTGAGAAACTTCATTCTCTTGTTTCTATCCATCATCTTTTTCCGGTTTGTTGCTGCTGCACATTCACATTTGCCACAAGTACACACTGGAAATTCTACAAAGCTTTTATACGTTTCCCGAAGAGTGACTAAATTCGTGTGGTAAGTACTATCATCACGTGAACATTGACTAATAGTACGCAATCTCTGTTCTATTTCAAAGATCCTAGCAAGATCATCTTGACGGAAATGATTCATCAAGCTATTCTAAATAGTCTTAACAACAATAAACTAGCACTAATATTCTTAGCAACAAAATTCAACAACCAGGTAGAGACCATATCGTTTTGACGAGACCAAGAACCAGCATTAATGTCATCATAGGGTGGTCTACATATTGTTCCATTTACGAATCCTAGCTTATTTCACACATTTAATGCTAAACAAACTGACCTCTTCTAAGAATAGAAATCAACACCAGTTATGAGACGATCGGAGACGAGAACCAAGCCAATGTGATCATTGTCGTGCAAATAGAATAGATTCTCATAAAGATTAGTGGAAAGGTGATTCGAATATGTATTTGATGGAGGCATAATTGTTGAATCAGTCGACATTTTGAACTAATGACGTAGAACAGACAATGAGAAAATCACAAAGAAAAAAACTGATTGAATCGTATCAATCATAAAGAACAATCGTGAGTAGCAATAAAGAAATTTCCAAGAAAGAAATTTCCAAGAAATAAATACTCATGAAGAATCAGAGTGAAATCGCAAGAAAATAGCGAAGAAGAGTACGAAAGAATGAACAAATTTTTGCTATGATACCATATCACGATTTGACATCCTCTCAAGTAAAACGAAAGAAGAAAGAATGAACATATTCTCATTATAACCATAAACTATACAAAGAGTATATGTATTTATACTAAATAAGACACTTAACCACATTAACCAACTAATAACAGTCTTACTAATCACACTCTAAATACTTATGATTATGAATTGTGCTACAAAATTTTTTTGGGTAAAACTACTAAAATTTACATATCAAACATACGTAGTAGAAAAAAAGTATAATCCGTAAAAAGAAAGATGAGAGTTCTTTGTCTAAGATAGACGAAACGTTGATTTCTAAACCATAAATCAGCATGGAGGTACAAAGAGTAGAAGCTAAGAATATATAATCTGCTTTACAAATTGCTTAATAAACTTTAATTATTAACGTGTTAATAAGCATTTCTCCATTAAAGAAATATTTGGCAAGTGCGAACTAGACTAGTGTGGGATTTTTTAGTCTAACGGGATTAGTTTCATCACAAAAACACTACAAATCTTAATGTTGATAAACTTGAATATTCAATTATTCATTCATGCATGAATACTCAAATTTGATAATAAATTCACTAGTACGTATTTTAAATAAATTACAAAAAAAAGTCCAACAAAATAAATATTGGAAGTGCATAGAAAGTTGATAAGATGGATCGTTTCACTAATTTGGTTATCTTCACCTTTCTTGATGCATGCATTAGATCTAAAACAACTTAAATAAATCCAAAATCGTGGTCTGTCGTTTTCAACTTTAATAAATTTCATTACAAGAAATATTAGGAAAAGTACCGTTTGTTCATATCTATATACCAATGAAGAAAATATTGAAATGTGGTAAAATTTCACAAACATGAAATCCACATTTCACCAAATAAAGTGTAACCAAATTAACTTATAAACCTCCAATATTCTATGGTGATTACTCTCTTATAAATACATGTGACTAAACTTGGTTTTTAGTTACTACTCTAAAAATACAAAAGATGTATAAAGCAAGTCCTAAAAGAAGAGGCAATTTGGAAAAGAACAATAGTGTAAGAGAGAATGAAACTAGACAAAACTCAAATTTCTTTGCAAAACACTTAAAGAGGATCTATCCATTAACACTTCAACGTAGTAGTTCTTCTTCTTACTCACTCTCTTCATCTCTATCACTCTCTCAAAGCTCTAATGATTCGTTTGCTACGGATTCAACTTCAACATTAGAACAAAAGATATCTCTAGCACTTGGTTTAATCTCATCTCCTCGCAGAAGAAGAGAGACATTTGTACCAAAGAGTATCTCCCAAAAACAAGAAGAACAAATATTACATCAGGATTTCAATAATGATGATGAACCAAAGAGGTGTAATTGGATCACAAAGAAAAGTGGTAAGAATCATTAGAAGATCTTACACTAACTTTAATTATGTAAATTAATTATTTTGTTTCATTGTAGATGAAGTCTACGTAACGTTTCATGATCAACAATGGGGAGTCCCTATCTATGATGATAAGTATGATTATAGCTTCTACATTTTTTTAAAAATTAAATATATCTAAATGTTAATTAACTCTTTATTGTTATACTATATGCTTTTAAAAGGAAAATTCATAATGCATGGTTGATTAATAATTAAAACAGCCTGCTTTTTGAGCTCCTTGCCATGTCGGGGATGTTAATGGACTATAATTGGACAGAGATTCTTAAACGCAAAGAACTCTTTAGGTAAATTCTCACACATTCATAATTTGTTACATACTATATGTAAAATCATATTTTGCAAGTATTTTGAATGACATTAATGGTTAAAACTAGAGAGGCATTTTGTGAGTTTGACCCAAATATGGTGGCCAAAATGGGAGAGAAAGAGATCACAGAGATTGCATCAAACAAAGCAATCATGTTACAAGAGTGCAGAGTCAGGTGTATTGTCGACAATGCCAAATGCATAGTCAAGGCAAGTTTCAATATATATATTTTTGTTAAATATACTTCTGGAGTTTCGGACATTTGGCCCATAATCTTCTTCGGTATTCGTAGTCATTCGTTGATAATACCTAGTTAAAACATAAATCACTTTTACCAAGAGAGTCGAACTAGTGACCTTGAAAATTTTTCGGAGTGTCTCAACCATTATACCAGTTTCAATATTTTTGGACCAATTAATCTATAAATTTTTATATATTTGAGAAAACAATTGTTATAAAATATGACATAAAAATATTAAATGATCCAACATAATTGGTTAAAGAGATAACGTGGGCCCCTGAGATACGGTACGGTCTATTTTAAGAAAATAAAATTTTATAGGTTTTCTTAATGAGATCGGGTTTTGAGACTATATATATAAGAGACTTTAGTTTATTGTAAAATTTAACACTTTAATTAATAAAAAAAATCCTAGCACATGGTATTACCTCAATCGATTTATTTTTTTTCTTTCTAACTAATTCGCAAGGATGTTCACGACAACAATGTTGTACAGGTGATCAAGGAATATGGATCATTTAGCAGTTTCATGTGGGGGTTTATGGATTACAAACCAATCATTAACAAATTCAAGTATTCAAGAAATGTACCATTGAGATCTCCCAAGGCTGAAATAATAAGCAAAGATATGATCAAACGAGGTTTTCGATTCGTGGGTCCAGTGATAGTACATTCATTCATGCAAGCTGCTGGATTAACGATTGATCATCTTGTTGATTGTTATAGACATGGTGATTGTGTGAGCCTAGCTGAAAGACCATGGAGACATATATGATACATACATATCTCGAGAATCTACTCTTTGAGTATTCGAGTTTATACATATACTTCAGTTTCTGAGTTTTTTTCACTTTATGTATATTGCTTAACTTCTGATTTGAGATCAAACTATGTTTCGATTCAGCTTTAATATGTATTCTTCGGTTTTGTTTTGATTTAACTTCTATAACTAAATATAGTAATTTGACTTTGATGTATTATTATTACATGATCACAAACAAGTTGCAAATAAATGGGCCTTATAACTTAAAGCCCAAGAGATGTCAAGATTCAAGAGTTGATGATAGCTTGCTGTACAAAGTACCCCACAAAAAAACCCTAAAAATATCAAGAAAGTCGTCACTCTTCTGTTGTTCTTTGCCCAAACAAACTGTAAATATCAAAAAAAACCTAACCAAATAGAAACCCTCAAAAGACAGAATCAATCAGAATCTACAACAGAGAAGAAAAGAGTAATGTCTCCATCTTTTCTGTTTTCGAAGTTGTCTCTTCTCAGGCTTCCCCATTCTTACAGGACTGCTTGTCCATTCCTGTTGCAATCTGTAAACAAAGTTTTCACAAAAATTAACTTCCAGATGCTAACTTCTTATATATGTATGAATGTGAAAGTATGTCTGTTATATACATTGGGAAAGCAAAGGAGCCTGTACTTCCTTCAGATCCAATAGAGAGACTTCCAGAGACTGAGATAGCTCCAGAGTAAGTTATATGAGCTAAACCTGATTCTGCTTCAGTGAAACTTCTGTCTCCTAAATGAAAATTTCTTGGCAAGAGATGGTGATGATCAAAAGAGTCCATCATTACATTGTTTTGTAATAGACTCTCTCGTTCTGACATAACAGATCTCAAGTTGCTTGCATTTACTTCCTCTGTTTTAAAGTCCACGTTTTGAGAATCTTCCATTGATATAATATCTCTCAAGGTTAAAGCTTCCCTAGGTGAAGATTTCTTAACTTGTTCTTCAGGTACAATCAGATAGAGTTTGTGTGAGTCTTTAGTGTCAACAAGTTGTTGAAACTTGATGTCTTCTTCTGAAGAGTTTGTAGTCTCTTTCTCTTGCTTCATAGGCACACCCTCATCGATACATATATCTTTGACTAAGTTATAAGTAGGCTCCTTGTATGTATGAACTACGATCTCAGGGAAGTAGCAAGCTGTTACATCTTTGTCCATAAATATTTGGTCTGTTTTACCCTTTTGATCTTTCATAGTGGTTACTGTTTTGAAGATGGATATAGCCTCTGTTCTGTATAAAAAAAAAAAAATTATTTTAGTGAAACATAGAAAAGATATATCAGACAAACATTAAGTGGTTTATCAAGAACATGACCCATGAGCATCATAGCTCCCTTACAAAAAAAAATAATAACGCTACTTTAAAACTTTTGTTAGTGCAAAGAAAAGGACATGATTAAACACAAATATCAAACACAATGCAAGAAGAAATTATATTGATTTATGAATCCATTTCATGATTTATCTAGCTATTGATTCACAATGAATGGCTTAATAACTTGAGGAAGAATGTGGATTCCCATTATCAAAAAAAAAAAGAAAAAAAAAAGAATGTGGATTCTTTTGCATATTCAGAGAAAATAGAAAAATGAGATTAAATTTTTTTTTTTTTTTTAAACTCTAAAACTCTTTAACAATGGTTAGAGTTTCACATGATGATCTCTCAAAGCACAAATGCAGAAGAAGAAAAAGGAAAATTGAATTACTTGATCAGCATATATACATTGAATCAGAAGAGAAGATTTTAGATCGTTTCATAAACCAACTTGGAAGAAAAAAAAGTCCAATGTTGTAATAATTTCAAGAGAAAGAAAATATTCAAAGGTCAATTAAGTTCCTTAATCACAAACTTTATTACCCTTTAATTGTGCAATTAATTACAAATCAACTTCAGAAACAGAAACAGAAACAGAAACAGAAACAGAATATCTCAGAAGAAGGAGAAAAAAAGAAGAAGAATGGTACAAAATTTGCAATCAGATGAAGCACCATCTTACCTCTTCAGTTGAACAGATCAATTCTAAAATCTGCACAAAATCAGAGTAGCCTTCTCTAATTCTCCTGAATTTTAAAAGTGATTACAATATTCTGCAAATATCGAAACTTTCTTAACGAAGAAATATAAATAAATAAAAAATGAAGAGCACCTTTCAAATAAAGGAAGAAAATCTCAGAGAGGTGAAATTTTTGGAGAATGGGATCTACGAGACAACATTTCTAATACTTTTTTCTATACTCGTGTGGATTTGACGCCTTTTTCATTGATTCATATGCTAAAATTTAAAGAACAATAAAGTCAACTTTTGTATTTAATAAATTTAAGAATGTAATCTTTCAAGTACATATTCAATATACGACCATACCGGACCAGAGTTTTTGGTTTTCTGACTCATTTAAGAACTTTCTTATACAAGAGTATGTATTCAACATATATAATATATTATATATGTCTGCAAATTAGACATAATTTTATTTTATAAAAGGGAAAAATGTAATTTTAATACTCAACTTTCAAAAAGTGGTGAAAAAAATCATAAACTATTCTATCTCATAAATAAATATCAAACTTTTTTTCAGATTTCAATTTAAATAACAAACTTTCGTTGACCAGGCCAATTAAGTACTGCCGTTAAGTTGACTAACGGTTGACTTTTAGTCAACTTAACGGCAGTACTTTATTGGCTTGGTCAACGAAAGTTTGTTATTTTTTCAACAATTTGTTAAAGTTTAGTATTTGTTTGACATTTTTATTTTAAATAAAATTAAATATTTAATTTATGTTAATAATATTTTAGTTAAGTGATGTTTATGGAAAATATCTTGTCAAAATAATGAAAAAAATTTATCTAATATATAAATTTGAAAATTTATATTTTTAATATTTCGATAAAGCTTGTACCTCGTGTCTTCAAAGTATAATATCGATTCGTTGTAATGATTTTAAATTTTTCATGAATACATATATATATATATATATATACATATTATGATTATACTTATTTAAAGTTTGTTTTTAATATATATATATATAGTTTATCTTCGTAAATATATAAGAAATTTGTTTCATTATTTTAAAAGATATTTTTCCTTGACATCATTTAACTAACAAAAATCAAAAGTTTTTTTTAACGCTTGTTGGTTTTGGTCAAAACTCATTCGTTTGTAAAAAAAATTTGTATCAATTTAATCATAACATAATAATTTGATACAACATAATAAAGAAAATAATTTCTTTAAAATGATTACAACTTCACAAATTTAGTCATAACCTAATAAGT
>OVBE01003988.1:0-25258 GCA_900406425.1 Iberis pinnata | reverse complement strand
ATCAAGCTTAAACATCTAGGAGATTCAAGGGTTCAACACTAATCTACCCCATCCTCATAAACCTGAGAAATTACTCACTACCCATTATTACCACGAAATTAGAAAACTCAGAAAACGAAACTACTAAACAAATCATCATGATCAAAAGTTAAACTCTGAAGAATAAAAAGAATCAAGAAAAACCTAGAAGATGATGATCAAGAGCAGCAAGAACAAAAACCAAGAAAAAAACAAGAGCAAACCTATAAAACAACAAGAACAAACCTAGAAAACGGTGATCAAAACCAGAAAATGAAGTGAAAGATCAACATGCACCAGATATTCGTGATCCTAAAGCTAAAATAAACATAAATCAAAAGAAATCATAAACAGAAACTTGATTAAATGAAAGATATTGGGTTGATCAACAATAACATTCAAAAGGAAAAACAGAGAGAAAAACCTAAGGGAAGAGCATAAAATAAAGCTAAAAGGTATAAGTTTAAATGGAGGCGTGTTTAGGGCTTATAAAGTGGTTTTAGGAAAGCCCTAAAACCACTAAAAGACAAATGATTAAAAACTGCATGTGGTCCAACTTGATCTTTGAAGAAAATGTCAGGCTCGAGCTAAGGTCATATTCGAGATCGAGTTGAGAGCTAAGTGAGATCAATTCAATTTTTGTCTATGTCGAGCCCGATTGAGACGCGTGGTTGATTTTAGTCGAGTCCGATTGAGACGTGTGGTTGAGTTGAACTTGATGTGTGGTCGAGTCCGGTTGGTTCATGATCGAGTCCGTTTTGGGTTTTGGTCGATTCCGGTTGGTTCATGATCGAGTCCGTTTTTGGTTTTGGTCGAGTCAAGATTTTTAGGGTCATCAAGTCAATTTTGTGAACGGTGATCGAGTCTGCTTGTTTTAGGGTCATCAAGTCCGTCTCAGCTGTGATCGAGTCCGCTTGTTTTAGGGTCATCGAGTCCATCTCAGCCGTGATTTTGTTGGGTCGAGTCACGTTGAGCCCAGCTCGAGGTCTTGGTTGTTCTTTCTCCTTCTCCAAATTTTCCATGATGTCCCGAAAATTTCCTAAGTTCCTGAAATATCTCCAAAATACACATGTATGCGAATGTTAATGCAGAACTCCCTAAAAATACAAACTTACTAAGAAAGCTAATATATACAACATATTTACAACTAAAGGAGCCTAAAACGATGATAAATGACTTCCTAAAACACGTAAAATGCAAAGACAACAATATACAGTAATTACAAATGTCATGTTCGGAATATAAACTTACGGTGGCAGTGAATGGTAAAGGATTTGCACGTTATCCTCGTTTTTTAAGTTTTCATCTTTGTTTCTTTATGTATATATGACGTTGTAACACCTTGAAATATGCTAATGAAAAAGGCAACGATGACTATAGTGTCACTGGAATCACATTCATTCGACGTTGATTTTTATTACTTGTTGACTTACTTTAGTTACAAGTAACATATAATAAAACTAATATTTTAATTAGTTGTTGCTACTGCAACGATTACTTCCCGAACATGGCCAAAGAGTAATCGATCTAGTACCATGGCAACTACAACATAACTCATCGATTATACATGAATACGTTTGATTACATCAAGGTCCATCCCAAATATGAGACGATCCCTAAAATTAGAGAAGTTATCATCCAAAAATTCACCAAGTATGTCTGTTGTGTCGAGGAAATGTCATCATATACGAAGATGGATCATGCATAAAGACATGCACCATAGGCTTTTTGAACCTAAGTCTAAGTGGTGTAATTAAGCCCATCATTTATGTGAAACTCTAGTTAGAGTTTACTATATATATATTGGTGGTTATCAAGTCTTGGAAGAGAGGGAAAAGTGACGACAAACCTAAAAAAGGGAGATGTGAAAAGACACAAGGGAGAAACAAGGGACGCTAAAGAGTAACAACTTCGTATGGTTTGTAGTAGTGAGGCAGACAAAAGCTTATGGGCAGATTCATGGTTGCAGACGACAAGAACAAGAAACATGCAAGGTTAAGGCTTTGTGTTCGAATCTGCGTGAACCAAGAGTAGCGTCAGGGGTTAAGAAGGAGAAAATGCAGAATCAAAGAGTTTAAGATCTGAGTTTTACATCTCCAACAACCATGGTTTCATAGCGCCAAGGGTTAGGGAGAAAACAAGGCAGAATCAGAGAGGTTAAAGTCTGAGTTTTGCGTCTTCCACTACCAAGGTTTCATAACGTCAACCGTCAGGGGTTAAGTAGAAGACAAGACAAATCAGACAGGTCAAGGGAATCGAATAGACAAAGGATCATATTTCCCCAACAAGTGGTATGAGAGCCAAGGTGTAGCAGAGGCAGATTACAGGCACAGTTTGTGTTATGTGATTGGTGTGGTGATTCAAGGTTGTTCACGAATTAGTTCAATTAAGTGTTCATGATAACACAGAAAGTCTCAGTCATGGAGCCAACTCAAGGTAAATTTGAGGTGGAAAAGTTTGACGGTAAAGAGATATTGGATTGTGAAAATTCAAGATGCATATGCAACTTGAGATTCAAGGATTGATTTCTAGTCTGTGTGATGAGTCAAGCACGACTTCCATCAGGGGAACATATGAGGAAAAGGTAACTTAAGAAGCTAAGGAAAATATTCTTCAGATGATACATTGAAGATGGAGAAGGATCTAAGAGCTAAGAGTTTGATATGGTCTTGTCTTAGCAATATGATTTTGATGAAAGTCATGAAGCAAACCACAACATTAGGAGTGTGGAAATCTTAGGAAAGGGACTACCAGAAAAAGACTCTACCAAACCAGATCTTCTTGAAATAAAGGTTTGCTAGTTTCAAGATGGAGGAACACAAAAGTGTTGAGGAAAATCTTGAAGGGTTTCTGAAGCTGGTTGATGACCAGGCGAGTGTGAACATCAACGTGAGTGATGAGGATCAAACAATTTAGGTCATGTAAAGGTTTCCCAAGAAGTTTGACTCATTGGTTCGTACTATGTAGTATGGTAATGGGAAGCAGACTCTGACGTTGGGTGAAGTCACAACATTGGCATATGACAAATAAGTAGAGCTCAAGCAAAGTTGGCTCCTGGGAAAGGCATGTCAAGTGATGAAGGTCGGGTGGTAACCAAGGGTAGAGATGAGAAGAAAAAATCTGGTCTGATAGGTGATGAATCAAACAGCAGAGACACCAGGTCAAAATCAAGGTCAAGAGGTGTAACAGAGCCTAGTGGGTGTTGGATCTGTGGGAAAGAAAGAAATTTCAAAAGAGATTGACCTGAGAGATGCAAAACAACTGATGTAGCTGACACACTCAAGTTTTAACCCAAATATATTTGATATGTCTAGAATTTAAATCCTAAAACTAATACTGCAGAAAACAGATCAATATAGTAAATTATAGGGTCGAATCCCACAGAGACTAGAAAGTACACGATTTAGTTAAATCTCGAATCAAGCTATAACGGAATAAAAAGACTGGTTGTGATCAAAATCAAAATAGTAAATTAAAAGCGGTTGTAAACCATAGAATAAAAGCGTCAGGCATCAGGGAATCCACATGTAGTCAGGTTTAAAAGTCAAATTATCATGCAGGGATTTTATTTGAAAATAGTTCTCAACATGAAAGACAATGATGGTATAATCTCCTCTCGAAGTATTAAACCCTATGCTAAAATTATCAGAAACAAACTCTCACCATTTTTTAAATAATTTGATCATGCATTAATGTACATATTTAATTGTTCACAAGCATTCTGGAAAATACTCTCGCAAGCAAGAACATTTATACATCTAGACTAGATCCAACTTCTAAACCAAATCTCTTTGCGTTTATTAGTCTAATATCAATAAACTAGATGGCCAGTCTAATTCATGCATTAGTAACAAGTCTAGCTAAGAACCTATCAAATGTTATCCCCTTATGATAAATCTAACAATCAAACTTGATTTCCCTGGAAAACCCTAAAACCTAACTAGAGAACTACTCAGACATTGAAAAGTAAACACAAATCAATATCAAAGAAGAACTCATAATCATAAATAGAGATATAATATAAAGGGTTCAGAAGTCTTCTCCAAATACAAGGTTGAATCTCCTCTCCCTCAGTAATTCTCTCTAAAATAAATTAAAGCTTAGTTCTAAGAACCTAAAACATAAAGTATTTATAGTCCAAAAAGTAAAATAATCTAAAATAAGGAAATCGGATAAGTTGAGGACTTGATTGAAAAATTTGGAAATCTTCTAATTCTTCTAGGGGGAAGTGCTCTGTCGGGCATATGGTTGCCCGATCGAGCATCTTGTAAATCTGCCTGATCCTTCTTCTTCTAGCCCGATCGATCTCCGTCTCTAGACTTTTCCAGGGGGTTTTTCCCGATCGAGAAACTATGTTGCTCGATCGTGCATCTCGTAAAACGCTTGCCCGATCGATCAAAGCTTTGCACGATCGATAACTTTGTCTGAAACTTATGAAATCTTCTGGAATGCATCATTTTGCTCCGACACGACTCGAACACCTAGAATCCTGAAAATCTACAAAATATGCAAGGAAAACACCCTGAATAATGCATAATAGTAGACATAAATGCCCACTATTATGCATTAAAACCGAGTAATATCAACTCCCCCAGACTTAGATCTTTTCTTGTCCTCAAGTAAATCAAGATTCAATCTGGAGAAGAGGTTTGACATATACCACACAGAAACTCACAAAAACTCAAAAACCATAAGCATAGTTTCAAATTCAAAAGATACCGATCTCAAACAACTACTTTGATTTAATTGTTTACCACCACTAACCTAACAACATGTTTCCTACTCTAAATCCCAAATCGATCAAGTACCAATTCATATAAACCAGCTCTTTAAATTCATTTAAGTTCATATACATGCATTCTCACCTATGGTATATCAATCAAATTACTCAAGTACCTCTTCTATCGAAACGCCCATACCAAACAGATCATCAACCGACTTCCAGTCCTGATCCTTTTTCTCCCTTTCTCACTTCTTATTTCTTGTATTAGTGCTTTTCTTTTTCTTTTCTTCGCATTTATGCGCTTTTCTTTCTTTTCTTTTGATTCTTTTTTATTCTTTTTTAGTAGACGGCAATTCGTTGGGGTTGACTACGGACTTATAGGTCACGATTTCAACCCTTTTTCTGAACCGTTTTCTTTTATTTTCTGAAGGGAGAGAGAGAAAAGACTCGGATCATACTGGAAGAACTTGTCGATTTTACAGAACACTGAAGAGCAAGGTACCTAATTCTCATAGTATATCAACACCATAAACAAGAATATTTCAGATTTAAATTAAGTTTTATCATGGCAGAGCTAGCATCAAATCATCAATAACTCAAAAGACCAGAACTTTCAGAAACAAATCATCAGTAATGGGGTTCTAATCCTAATCTCAACAATTAATCTAAGTCGATAGTCTAGAGAAATTGAAAACCATACCCACACTTGGTTATTTATCATCATTGATTTTGATCATGGTTCCTTCGACTCGATAGACTCAGCTAAATTAAAAACGAAAATTTTCACCAAAAAAACAAAACATCAAAACGTAGTTAGTATCATTAAACCATCCCCAAGACTTACTTCATACCGTCCCAGTGTGAAAATAAATCCAAGAGAAGGTATAGAAGTAACCAGAATCAATAGAAAAGTCTGTAATAGATGAAAGTAGATAATACTATATGAGTTTCAAGGGAAAGAGATATACTAAAGGTGAATTGCTCCCAAATCTACTCTGAACTCCTATGCCTCATTTTCTATGCCTGCAAAAATAACAAACACTCAAGAGAAGTGTGCGCAATAGTTGAACAACGATTGAGCAATGATAGCTTAAAAACTAACAAGAATCAGTTGTAGGAGAAACCATTAAAGACATTATGATCGAGCAATGCTAATCAAAAATCAGCAAGAATCATATATAAGAGATATCATTCAGAACAGTTAACAGCAATCATTCCAGTACCACCCAATCAATTGGTAAGTAAAGAGCAATGATCAAGCAATACTAATTAAAATTAGCAAGAATCAATAGTTACTTAATGAGAAAAACCAATCGATCATGAGTCTAAAATCAACTCAAGTCAAAACATCAAGAAAGGTGGCGAATGGTGAGCAATGATCTAAGAAATACTAATCATAATTAGCAAGAATCAAGAGAGAAACCATCCAAATAGCCAACAATTCAAGTGAAAAGATGAGTAATGAAATCAGATAAGAGAAAACTCGAAATGTCTTGAAGATCCTTCACCACAAATAACTTGAATCACTTTGAACTCAACACTAAAAATAAGTAAGTTAGGAGTAAAACTGACTCAAAATTGAAAAAAACTAATCTAAACTCCAAAGAGTGGGTCGCCTCCCACTCATCGCTTTGTTTAACGTCACTTAGCTTGACGGTGCTTACCTCTAAGTTGGAATGAAATCAACATCCAGCGATGTTCCATAACAAGCTCCAAATCCAAACATATTCAGCTTTAGGATCTTACCCATCATACCTTTTGTAACATCAATCCCTCTCTCTCTCTTTGAACTCCGGGATGAGTAAAACTCTAAACTTTGAGAAGGGTTTTGAGAACCCCTTGCTTTTCACCTTATACTTAATTGTATCCCCAACCATTGCTTGAGGGATCAAAGCCACCTGAGACTCCTTCTTTATCTGCTTCGGTTGCACCTTCACCTTCTCCTAAACTTTGAGATTGTCATTCCTTGTTGAGATTTGAGGGTCTTTGTGTAAGATTTCATTAACTACACACTTCGGATCTGGTTCATGAGTTGAGATTAATGGACACATATTTATGATAAAAGTTTGATTATGTATTTCCTTTTAAAATTATTAATTTTCTAATGGTTTTTACATAATTATTGTGGTGTATATGTAAGTTAATCGATTTTCTTAGTTTAATAAAGAGAGAGATTCTTTAATATTGATCTATCAAAAGTTATGTTAGTCGACAAAAAAAAAAAATCGATTTGTTACATAAAATAATTTAACTAATATGAAAATTTAAAGAAACACTAATAAAAATAAAAAGAGGTTATATATATTGATAAGAAACTATATCATAATCACACATTAAAAAATAATTTGTATTTCATAATTTCTTCACTTTTTCCTATATATAAGGTTTCACTCTCCTCTCATTGGTTTATTTGTAATTTTCTATCGGATTAAATAAGTTATTTCTAAACAATCAATTAATATGTTACCTCATAATTTCTTTTAATAATTACCCCCTCTAAATAGTCTTTTGCTAATGTTCTTTCACTCTTAGATGCAAACCTTCGTTGCCTTCTTTGGAGTGTTGAGTGCATCACTTTCCACCGAAAAGATAGAGTGATTTTTGCTTTGGAAAATGTTGATGTGGTAGGTATATTTTCTTGACCAAAAGCTTGGCCTTTCTTTTTAGATATTTTTCTAGAAGCTCGTAATGCTCTACAAGCTCTGTCTTTTTGGAAGTTAGTTACAAAAACTAATTTTACTAACCAGCCAGTGTCTTTAATTGCGCAAAGCGTCACTTCTCAATATCGGTTCACTCATATGTCGCATTGGACCACCCAATCTGGTTAGAGTATCTCTTTGCCAATAAAAGAGTGGATCATCAAGATTAATCTTTATGCTTTTTAGCTTTCTTTTGTCCTGTATTTAAGCTTTTTTAGGCTCTTATTCTTCTTTGTATGAAACCGTAAATTTTAATGGAATTTGTTTTAAGAAAAAAAATTACCCCTCTAAATATAATAAGTACCCCATGATTTGACGTGCAGCGTAATTTTAACATCAATCTAACATATAAAAACTAAATGCACATAAGAAATTAATGCAAATCAGTTAATTATGCAATTGTAACGTTAAAGCCATAGTTCAATTGATTATGTAATGGCATATGATTTATTTTAAGAAAATCACGCACTTAACACACCATTAGAGATATGTTTCAAAATATATGATTTCATCTATTTTGTGTTAAACATTGCATAAGACAATAAAGTGAAAGCAAGTAATTTAAATAAATATTCCTATATATCAAGAAGAATAAATATATTATATAAAAAATATTTAATAAAAATAATATTAACTTAATAACTTAATGTTACAGTTCTGTAATAATAATGCACACAAATATTAGAAGTCATTTCAAATGATTCAAATATTATATTATACACTACTTTCTTAACTTAAATTATCATTTTAATATGTGTAATAAATCAATATTATAAGAAGGTTTTTTTTTGGGTCAACGATGAGATTAATAAAAGCAAAGATTGTAATACAGAGCCAACAACATGCAACAAAAAAAGCTGTGATGAGAACCAAGAGACCCAAAAAATAGAGTTTTCGAGGGGAAAATTCAAGAACCAGAATCATTTAACAAACAAGGGATGACGCCGCAGCTTTATTGATGAAAAGATCCCTAAGCCAAGAAGGGAAAGATTGCGCAACATAGGAACCTAGACGAGTATCCTTCACTACACTTAGAGCAATCAAATGAGCTCCTTTGTTTGATGTAATGATTTTGAGAGACAGCTCCAGTCTTGAAAGAAGGACAAACTCCTGCTGCATTCATCCGAGAAGGCCAAAAGGGAAGGAACAGAAGACGGATCCTGTAGAGCTTGAACTCTGAGGTTATTGTCAATAGCAAAGATGACATTTGGGCAGTTATGGACTACCATATTTTCAATAGCCCATGTTGAGCTACATTGATACGCTTGTTGCAGAGAGGACAGGTTGGAAAAAGCTCGTCTTGAGTGGAGTATAACTGAGCCTTCATGATCTCTTAGAACCATTAATGCTCCCCCAAGACCAGATGACTTCTTAAAGGCAGCCCCTATGTTACATTTCAACCAGCCTAGAGGAGGTCTACTCCAACCTGATAATGAGAGACTTTCAACCCTTGAGGGGTTAGTTCCTTCTCTTTTTAGCACCTCCTGAGCCATAAACCATGTTTCTGCCTCTTGCTTTGCCTTTAATACAATCTCCTCTACATTATATGAACACCCTTCAAAGAGGAAATGGTTTCTATTTTTCTAAGTAAACCAAATCAACCAGGGGAAGATATTTGTGCCTAGGATTAGTGACATGTTGTCTTTAGGCATTGATAACAGATGATAGAAGTGGGAAAGCAGTGAACCATTTTCAAACCCCTCATGTGGAGATGGGCAATTAGCTAAGGCCCACACTTGTCTTGGGATGTGGCAGGAAAACAACACATGGTTGATTGATTCTCCTTCTTGACCACAGAATTGACACCTTCCATCAGTTTTGATACCTCTTCTCCTTAATGTATCATCTACTGCTACTGCACCACTTAGAGCCTTCCAACAGAAGTTTTTAATCTTGGAGACTGTTCTCATTTGCCAAATTCTCTGTTTTAGTTCAAGGAAAGATGGTTGCATTCTTGCTTGATCCCTAAGCTCTTTTTCCTTTACCTCAGCTGCAAGTTCATAGCCAGATTGAACAAAGTATGCACCTGATTTATAATGCTTCCAAGACCATAAGTCACTTCTCTGAGTTGCAGGCTGCATTCTTAGCATGTCTAATTGATCCACTCTGTAAAATATGTCCTGGATAATATCCTTATTCCATGAACCTGAGGTATGATCTAATAGATCTGCAACTCGCATATCCAGATTGATTATAGGGTGCCTAATGAGAGGAGCTCTCATAATACCCATCCCATCAATCCATTGCTCTGTCCAAACATAATTTTCTTGACCATTACCAATGTTCTTTTTCAGACCCTGTTGCAGTAATTCTCTGCCATAAGTTATGCTTCTCCAGGCATAAGATGGACTCCTCCCCAATTTTGCTTCAAGGAACTCTGTCTTGTTGAAGTACCTACTCTTGAGGAATCTGCTTAGGAGATTGTGAGGCATAGCTAATGTCCTCCACCCCTACTTCGCTAATAAGGCTTTATTGAAGTTGGAAATATCACGAAACCCAAGTCCACCTAAGTGAGTAGGTAGACAGATTTTCTCCATAGATGTCCAGTGAATCTTCCTTTTGTGTACCTCTGCTTCCCACCAGAAACGAGCTATAGCAGCTGTTAGATTCTTACACACTGTTTCAGGGAGTTTAAATACAGACATGGCATATATGGACATTGAATTAGCCACTGCCTTGATGAGGATCTGCTTGCCTGCCGGAGATAGGGGCTTCATGAACCATGTATCTATCCTCTGTTGTAGTCTTTCCTTAAGGTATTCAAACATTTTGATCTTTGAAGCACTGAATACTTCAGGTAAACCCAAATATACCCCTTCTCCACCTTTGTTCAATATTATAAGAAGGTTATACTAGCTATTTATATGAGATGTTAGTAAGATACTATTACTTATTTAAAATTTAAAATATTTTAGATAATTTTGAGAAAATAGTCACGTAGATTATTTATATATATAGAAGCTAAAATCCACAAGATAAAATTATTAACTTGATCTTGATGAAGATTTCGACGATTCTATCTTAATAAGGAAAAAGTACACAACACAAATTGATGTAGAATAAAGGAATTTTATTGATTTGCACGAGACTGAATACACTTATGATTTTTGGTTACAAATGATTTCGTAAATGTTATTTGAAATTGGCTAAGAAAAAAAGGATCCCTTCTTTCTCTTCTTTCTTCCTCTTATAACGTCCTCACTCAGCGATGGTTGTTCTGATCTTCTTGGTTAGTTGCCCCTATTATCTCGGCGAATCCCTTCAAACTCGAAACTGCTTGGACCTGGTCATTGCAAGCTAATTATGCACTTATATCTTCCTCGATCTGATTACGCCTTGGGTATTCAGCCGTTCTTCAATTATACTCAGATAGGTAGCTTCCTCAATTAATCCACTTGCGCTTAATACATGATGGGAAGACTTGGGAGATAATACCAGCTAAGGAAAAATCATGATGAGGGGGTTCTGACGCCAACAGATTACCCCCCAGGTCTTCTTATGAGCTTAGCAAGTTGGGTGACCTTAGATGGATCAGGTAGTCAGTTCTCAGCAGGACTTTGACTCGTATATTTTCGCGCATGTCGTTCTCCAAAAGAGGAAATAGTACGACTTGACTATGATATTCCTTCTTTAAGAATAGGATCTTAGGGCGAAGCACTTGATCGCTTTGATCCTTATGGTTATTGGGATTTTAGTTGATCTTCCCATAAGGTTGTCCTAATCGATTTTCAAGGGGAGAATTTTTATTTCAAAATAAAATAAACGGTGGAAATCCCAACAGTCCCCAAGATCTTTTGATCTTGTTCGGATTTATCTCATCTAATTTTTAGATTCGAAATTCGAAAATATAGGTGGGGATGGTTATTATTACTCCTATAAAAGTAACTTCCCACTCCCGAGGCAATTACTTTTGCTTCTCTCTTCTTCAAGTGACGGTACTGCTGCTTTCCACTTCACTCTCAACCGCCACGCCTTTCCCTCTCCACGTCGTGATAAGGTTGAATTCCTCTTGAGCCTTGTCTTTTCAATTTCTAATAGGGTTTCTAATTTCTTTGTCAAATTTCTATTCCCACCATTCGACCTTCTCTCGAACCTCTCAGGCTTTCTTCATTACTTTCTATTTTTCCTCTAACTTCTCTTCCGTCTCGGCTTACTTGCCATGTCGAAACAACTCACACTTTGCTCCCGGAGATGGAGCTCTTCTTTGTATCTTGCGGTTAGTACCAGCGTCGACACTCCCATGGCTTTTGGTACGAGGTACAAGGCGATCACGGCTCCTAGGATTATGAATTTCTCTGACTCTCTCTCTCTCTCGACTACCTCATTTATGGTGCTGATCTGGGTGCAGCTTGGCTTCCCTTTTGATATTAGATTCTTCATACCCGAACCTGGTCAATTTCCCAACAATCCCCCGCCTGGGTTTGTTACCGTCTTCAAAATTTTTTCAAAACATGTGGATTTCGTTTTCTAGTCCCAGAATTGCTGGTCTGGTATGCGCGCCGTCGGGGAATGACCTTGTGCCAACTAATGCCTAAAGGGATTCAGCATGCGATTTTCTTGATGATTCAAGAGAGGGAAAATAGGTTTGAGCTTAGTTGTGACATGCTCGAGGGGGCTGCATACATCAAAATGGGATCAAAAGGTGGCATGTGGTATCTCGCGAATAAACCCAATCATGGGCTTACTACTGGAAAACCCCAAAGGATAAAACCGACTGGGATCGATTTTACTTTTTCCTGGAAATCAATCACCTTTCTTTCGGTACGAAGGGTCCTAGTGATCTGCAGACTTGGTGGACCAGAGAAATTGGTGTGGACCGCTCTGAATCTTTGAACCATTTTTTGTTTTCATTTCTCTCTCCTTCCCTATCCGAGTCGATATCGTTTTCTGTTCTTATTTATGTTTTATTTTACTACGGCTAATGATTTGTTGATACAACTAATTTTTTTTTTTTTTTTTTACCAGTTCCGCATCTGGTCCGGGTTGAGAATCCTTCTCTTGAGTATTTGAAGAATTGGAATCTCCTAGTGAACAATCGGCTGAACAATTGGAACACCTTTGACGGGGATATAGTTTCTCGCAACTGACTTTCGTTGGAACCTTTTTCTGAATCATCCTCAAGTAAGCATATGAGCTGGTTTTTTTTGTTTATTCAAGTTATGTGACGACCGCCAAATGGCTCCGTATAGGAACCCCATCTTTGCCCCTATCCATTGCAATGAAGAACCCAACGCCCTATCGCAAAGCTTGCAAACTGAAAAGTTCTCAGGGGGTATCCAACTCGGTGAACCCTAGTACTACCCAGGAGGTAAAAACACATAGGGATCATGCCCCGATGGATGTGGACCTTATCAAAGTTTCTGATTCGTCACGTGGTGACGCTCTCCAAAAAAACCATAAGTTCTGGAAAGAAGTTGTCTCGTCCTCCTCTGAGATGTCGCAGCTCTCGCCACCTTGAGGCTCCGGTCGAGAAGAAAGCTCGTACTCAGGAGCCGTCTCCAGTTGGGGCCCATGATTTTGGCGGATTCTCATTTAGTTTTACTTGGCAGACCCAGTCCTCAATCGTTAAGGAAGGAGATCTTTGCGGATAACTGATGTCCAAGATCAGGTTAGGCGGGCCTAAAGTGTATGATCAGAGGTCGCTCTTATTACAGAGGGAGTATGCCGAATGAGCTCTTACTTGCCACTCGTTCAACGTTTTGACCCGACTTCTTGATTTGACCAAAATATACCTTGTTATTCTCAGACCGCAGCTTTAGAAAATCGATTGGTGGGGGTTCTCGACGACGAGCTTAGCAAGGCGAAAAAAAACTCAGGTGTTGAGTTGGTTGCTAACACAACAACTCGGGATGATAAAGCCATTACTGGGCTGAAAGCTGCAATAGGGAGAGTGGAAGTGCTGACCGACGAGAACGGCAAGCTAGGAGCTGAGGTTACAGAGCTGGAAAATTTAAGGAAGAGGGATGCCGAGACGTTGAACGAAGAAGTGGTCCGTTACGACAAAACCAAGAAAAAACTGAAGGACGAGGTGGGTAGCATGGCTAGGGGAGTTGGTGTTTGTTCTTGAGGAGGTAGAGGAGCAGGTTGCGCAGAGGTGAAAGACAAAGAGGACAAGCTGAATGCAAGGTTCGCAAGGAGGATGAAGTGGGTCAAAGGGAAGGTTGCAAACAAGAAAGTGTACCAGGAAAAGGTAGTGCAGGTGGAGCAGATCAAAGGTAACCTTGAACTGATCAACATCTTGCTCCAGGAGGAGACCACGTTAGAATTTGAAAAGAGGGTCCTGATGGGCTTTAATGAGGAACTGAAGATGCTCGACTTCAAGGAACTGAACATAGAGAAGGGTTGGGTAGCATCTCCCACTGGATCTGATATAAGTGAGCTTTCTGATCCTAATCTAGTTGAAGGTGTCAACCCTTATGGTATGAACGTTCCGGTCCTTGATCTGGCTGAGGAAGTTGTTGTTGAAGCAGAGAAAGATAAGATTCTTGCTGGAGGAACGGTGGGTGATGATGTTGCTGGGGAGATCGATGTCAATGCAGGTAGGGTATTGGAGAAGGTCGTTGAGGTGGCAGTTTGCATAGGAGAAGCTGCGGCTGTGGAAAGGAAGGAAGCCCCCAAGGGTGACGACGGTGATCCGGCTGGGACAAGCTAAATTTCTAAGGCGTCCTTTATCTTTTCTCCTTTAGTTTTCTTTGAAGTTTTTCTAAATTTGAAAAAGGTGCCTAGGATGGCTTTTACCCAAACTGTTTGGTTTTATTTTAACTCGGTTGCCTGGGAAGGCTTATACCCGATACTTTAAGGTTGTTTAATTAGCGTGAATATTTGGGTTTACGTCTTTGCTCATGTTGGATGTTTAGATTTTGACCATTGAATGTTACTTACATGCACTTATTTCGGGTTGAGCCTAGTTCGGGTACTTACCTAGGTGGTAGCATATTCACTTAGGTGATTCCTTAGATGTTTGCCTAGAAGAAAACCGCACGCTCGGTATCAAGTTTATTGTCTTACAGTGATGTTCCTATTCTAGAGATCGAATGTTAAATTGGTGATAAGTGTTTCAAATTTTGTGATACGTTTTAATGCGTTGTTGCAAGACGGGGCTCGGCTTTAGCGCTCATTCCTTACTGAGGGTTGCTCAGACTAATACCCACTAGGGGTGTGCGATGTATTGTATAACTGGACAGGTCGTACAATGTAGTATGTGTGGATAATTGTTTTTGTTTTGAGTGTCGAATTATATGAGAAAGTAATTAAAGGTTTGGATGGTTTTACCGGTGTAAAGAACATGCTGGGTACGATGTGGTATTCTCCCCTTGATTTCGTCGAAATATTGGTAAATAGGATAGGCGAAAACGATAGAAAGCGTTGTTGCTGGTTGGTGAAAATATGAGCTGCCCAAGTGTTCTGTCTGCGGGTTAGGGTGGAGGGACAATATCTTCATAATTCGGATCCCGACTTCTGGAATTGCGAGGAGCCCCCATTCAGGTTGGAGTATAACAAAATGCATCTCCCCCTTTTTTAGAGAAAAATAGATAAGGGAAAGGTTGGGCGGGCTAGGTAGGAGTGCAAAGGACAAATACATCTCCCCATTTTTTTAGAAAAATTGATAAGGAAAGGGTTGGGCAGGCTGGGTAGGAGTGCAAATGACAAATATATCTCCCACTTTTTTTGAGAAAAATTGATAAGGAAAGGGTTGGACATGATGGGTAGGAATGCAGAAGACAAATACATCTCCCCTATTTTTTGATAAAAATTGATAAGGAAACTGATGAGAGAAAGAGGAAGATAAATTAGTTGATAAATTTAGTTAAACTCCCTAAGCAGAGTTGCCTACAACCCCTGAGGCGGGGATCAAGCCTTGGTCGTAGTTCACTGGATTGGATATACAAGATGCGTAAATAAAACTGATGAAAATATAAATCGCTAAGTCTTAATAAAATAATTTCTTCAAATGTTGGACGATCCAAGGGTGTTTCTCCTCATTCATGTATGCGTCTTCCAATTTGTAGACTCCTGGTTTAATGATTTTGGTAGTCTTGTACGGCCCTTCCCACTTGATTCCTAGCTTTCCTGCATTCTTCTCTGCCCTTGCGGGAAAAACTTCCCGTAATACCAACTCCCCCTCAACGAATCGATGTTGCTTGATTTTTTTGTTGTAGAATCGTATTGCGGCATTGTGGTAATTTTATAGCCTTATGGTTGCCTAATCTCTCATCTCATCAATGGTGTCGGCTATGTCTATGAGCATCTGGTCGTTTTGGTCCGTATTCTGGGGTGCTTGCTCACGCCTGAGGCTTGGGACTTCTGTCTCAGCTGGTATACTACCTTGGAGCCATATACTAAAGCAAATGGTGATCCGTTGGTCCCGTCCTCGATGTTGTTCGGTAGGACCAGAGTACTCCTTCCAACTCTAAGGCCCATCTCCCCTTTTTTGCGTCCAGTCTCTTCTTTAGGACGTGCAATATTGTCTTGTTTGCGACCTCAACTTGGTCGTTATCTTGTGGATAATATGGAGTCGAGAAAGTTAGGTTTATCCTCATTCTTTCGCAGAAATCCTTGAACCTATCAGAGGTAAACTGGGGACCGTTGTCAGTGTGAATTTCGTAGGGAATTCTGTGGCGGCATATTATGTTCTTCTAGATGAAGGATTATACATTGTCTGACTTGACCTTGGCAAATGATTCGGCCTCTATCCATTTAGAGAAATAGTCTGTTAAGACGAGAAGGAAACGTTTCTGCTTCGACCTGTGCATAGGGCCAATTATGTCCATGGACCATCACATGAAAGGGTATCATGTTGTAATTGACTGCATCTCCTCAATGGATCTATATATCAGTGGTGGGCGTTTTTGGCATTTCTCGCATCTCATGGCGTATTGTTCACAGTCCGTGATCATGGTTGGCCAATAATAGTCGTACTACTTTATTTTGAATGCTAGCACCCTGCCGCCGGAGTGATTTCTACATGCTCCATTATGGACCTCCCTTATGATCTTCTTTGTCTCATGTCTGTATATGCACTTCAGCAGTGGGCCACGTACGCTCCATTTGTAAAGGTTCCCATCCAGTTGGGTATATCTTGCACTTTTAGCTTTGAGTTTTCTAGCGTCCCATTTCTTTGGTGGTAGGATTCCGTCTGTGATGTATGCAAGTATCTCTATCCTCCAATCTATCTCCACCTCAACTTTGTTTGTTGCCATTGGAACCTTGTCTTCTTCAGCATCCTCGGGGTCTGGATTTTCGTGTATTCTTTGATTGTCTCTTGTATAACGCATATAGCCACGGGGATAGAGATGTTGGGTTTATTGATGGTTTCAACTGGTATGACCCTAGTGGTTGGAGGATCTGTCGTTGACGCCAGGGCGGCCAAGACGTCAACGGGAGTGTTTTCTCCCCTGGGGATTTTGATCAATTCGAACTCCGCGAATTCCTTAGATAGGGTTTTCACCTAGCCTAAGTATGCTTCCATTCTATCAGGAAATCTACCAGGACTTGGGATTTTGCGCAAGTTCTACTTTTGAATTCTATGTCGTGCTCACTGAGTTCCACAGCCCATTTGGAAATTCTCCCCAATTTGTTGGGGTTGTGTAAAATTTTCCACAGCGGTTGATTTAAATATACGACGATCAAGTGTGACTAGAAGTAGGACCGTAGCTTCCTTGCGGAGTGCACTACCGCGAGAGCCAGTTTTTCTAATGTCGAGTACCTAGTTTCCGCGTTATCTAGGATTTTGCTAAGGTAGAAAATCGGCTTCTGGTTGTCCATTTCTTCGCGTACAAGGACTAAATTGATCGCATACGGCAATAATGCAATGTAAAGGTATAAGGTTTCCCCATCTTGTGATTTTGACAGAACAGGAGACATCATCAGGTAGGTTTTCAAGTCTTTGAACGCCAGCTCGCATTCTTCGTTCCAGATGAATTTTTTATTCCCCTTTAGGAGGTTATAAAATGGAAAGCACTTGTGTGTTGACTTAGATATGAACTGAGTTAAGGCTGCTATGCGGCCAGTTAGCCTATGTACCTCTCTTGTGTTTTTGGGTGATGGCATTCTTAGCAAGGCATTGATTTTCCTGGGGTTGGCTTCGATTCCCCTCTTGATTACCAAATAGCCTAGGAATTCTCCTGAGGTTACGACGAAGGTACACTTAGCTGGGTTCAACCTCATCCCGTAGGTGTTCAGTATCTGGAAACAAGTGCACAGATCGTCCACGTGATCATTTTGATCGGACGAATTGACGAGCATGTCGTCTATGTATACTTCCATCGTTTTTCTTAGCTGCTCCGAGAACATCTTATTGACTAGTTGGTAAGTTGCGCCGGCGTTCTTCAGACTGAAAGGCATCACCTTATAGGAGTAAATGCCTTTTTCCGTAGTGAAGACGGTTTTCTCCCTGTCGTCTGGGTGGATTAATATTTGGTTGTAGCCAGAGAAAACGTCCATGAATGAGAGTAGTTTGTACTCGGTTGTGGCTTCGACGAGCTGATCTATGTTTGGCAACGGGAAACTGTCTTTGGGACATGCTTTGTTCAGGTTGGTGAAATCGATGTATACTCTTTACTACCCATTCTTTTTCTTGACCACCACAGGGTTTTCCAACCATTCTGGATATTTCACCTTAGTGACTGATCCTGCACCTAGCAATTTTTCCACCTCGTCGCGAGCCGCCTGACCTCGTTCGGTGCCCAACTTGCACTTCTTCTGCTTAACCGGTTTGTAGATTGGGGCGGCGTTCAGCTTGTGGAACATGATGTCTAAGATTATTTCGGGCATGTCCTTCATGTTCAAGGTGAAAGGGTGCTCGTTTTCTTTGAGTAAATGGATTAACTCCTCTTTTATATCTTTCCGCAACTTCGATCATATTTCAATGCAGAGTTCTGGGTATCCCGGGTAGATGAAATATTGTGTCACTTCATCGAGCTTGGGTTCCTCGTATACCGGCTCCTCAAATGGGGTTTGCTCCTCAATCTGTAACTACTATAAGGCCCCATCCCTAAGTTTGAGCTCAGCTAGGTAACAGGCTCGGATTGATCTTTGGCTCCCTTTGATCATTTAATCCCCTCCTTAGTAGGGAAATTGACGCACTTATGGTAAGTGGAAGATACAACTTTCATTTCGTTAATCCAGGGTGTTCCTAGGATTGTGTATATATCGTTGGTCTGTCTATTACTGTGAATTTGATCATCCTTGATGCTCCTGCTGCGTGCATAAGCAGTTTGATTGTCCCAATTATCATGGAGGTCTCACTCGTGAAGCCGATTAATGGTGTCGGAGGTCCCTTGGTTCGTGATAGGTTTCTGTCCATTTTCGTTAGTGTCTCTATGAAAATTATGTCTACCGAGCTCCCAGTATCTATGAGTATTCTTGCGATCTCGTATTCTTCGAGGATGAGGTCGATGACCAATGGGTCAGCATGGGGGACGTCGAGCCAAATGGTATCCATCTCGGTGAACAAGATAGGTTCCTTTGCCTCTTGGGGCTTGATCTGCCATTTCTCACACAAAGTCGCCCTGCGTCCATAAGCCTTTATTGCAATGACCGACTTAAGACCAAATTGATGAGCATTGTGTTTTCTTCATATATCTCACAATTTCTAAACTTATACCATGATTTGTTTTGCATTTATTATGTTCACGGGCACTGTGTTTTCTGTCTCATCTTCGAACCCATTGGCATTCTCTTTAATTTGATCATACTCTTCTTCTTGTTGGGAAAAATAACGCACTACAATGCAGCAGAATAGAGTTTCCTATACTTGTGTGAATTTGTGAGGAATAATATATCAACGATGGCAGCAATTATTCAAAACATAAAGTAAATGAGACGGAAAATTATTTTACGCGGAAAACCTTCTCAACGTGAGAAGTAAAAACCACGGGACCGTAGTCCACTAAAAAATCTACTATGTAAATGAATATGAGTTACAACCACATCCTCTCTATCCACAAAAGAACAGATCCAGAGATTAAGGCTCAAGTTAGCAATCTCCAACACAAGACAACACCAACAAGAGAGCAATACAAGAGCCTAGAAATAAGCAGTCCCAAACGACCCAAATTTCACTAAGATTTCGGTCACCAAATCAAATCTTCACCGTTCAAATCCTAGATGAACAAGTCAGGAACACCTCTAAAAAATTTCAGCTCAAATGGAAAATAATTCACCGTCGGATTTCCAAAACACTGAAGACAACTCCAGCAGAAATCTGAACTCGCCACTGCAGCGAACAGCCACGCTAAAACTCGATTATCTCACAAACCAACCATTGAAATCTAATCTTCACCGTTAAGTATCAAGATTAATGAGTCACAAACCTTCCATAATTTTCAGCAAGATCGGACCAAGTTGGAGTGTCCAAATATTCTCCAGAACAAAACCTGACAAAATTGTTTTCTCTCCTTTCTTAAATCCGAAAAACACTCTCTCTTTTTTTGTCTCTTTCTACACTTTTTGGCTTAAAAGTATCTTATATACTTACCTCCACTTAACCCTAAGCCTAATAGCATCTCATGGATTATATTAGGCCTAAAATAGATTTCCCCCAACTAGAAGGAAACCAAACAAACTCCTCCTCCAACTAGTTGAAGGAAATAGCCATCCCAGCCATCTCTCGAAAAACTTCAAGTTTCCACCTCGGCAATGACTTTCTCATCATATCAACTCCATTATCATCTGTTTGAACTTTTTCAAGATTCACTTCCTGAGAAGCCACCACATCACATATCCAATGATACCTCCTATCAATGTGCTTTGAACGCGAATGAAATGTAGAGTTCTTTCCGAGATAAATTGCGCTTTGACTATCACAAAGCAATGTCTACTTCTCTTGCTTGAAATTAAGCCCCTCAAGATATTGCTTCATCCACAAAAATTCTTTACAAGCTTCCGTTGCAGCTATAAACTCAGCTTCAGTGCTAGAAAGTGTAACACACTTTTGTAGTTTTGATTGCCATGCCATAACTCCTCCTGCAAACATTACTAAGTAACCCAAAGTAGACTTCCGAGAATCAATTTCCCCAGCCATATCGGAATCAGTATAACTGATAAGCAATGACTTATCACCTCCAAAAGTAAGATTCAAACTAGAAGTCCCCGGAAGGTATCTCAAAATCCACTTCACAGCATTCCAATGTTCTCTTCCAGGATTGGAGAGAAATCGACTAACTGTACCAGCTACATAAGCTATATTTGGTCTTGTACAAACCATATCATACATCAAGCTACCAACTATTGAAACATATGGAACTCGTGCCATATCTTCCTTCTATGAATCTGTACTCGGACTTTGTTGACTGCTCAATCTACAGTGTGTAGCAAGAGGAGTGCTAACAATTTTAGACTTATCCATGTGAAACCTTTGAAGTACTTTTTAAATGTAACTCTCTTGAGATAAGTGAATCAACCTTTTACTTCTGTCTCTAACAAATCTTTCATGGCAATGGACTTTCCAAGCTAATTCTTCAACTCTTGAATTCTGCTCAAGTTCTTTCCTACAATCAACATACCGTCAACATACAATAACAAGATGATAAAATCATCTTCAGCAAACATTTGCACAAATACAAAATGATATGAAGTAGTCTTCTTATAACCATGCTCCCCCATAACCAACTCAAACTTCTTGTACCATTGTCTTGGTGCATGCTTTAATCCATAAAGACTTTTCTTTAATCGACAAACTAAATCCTCTTTGCCCTTTTTCACAAAGTCTTCCGGTTGTACCATGTAAATTTCTTCCTCCAAATCACCATGAAGAAAAGCCTTCTTTACATCCATTTGCTCAACCTCTAGATCAAGACTTGATGCCAATCCAAGTACAACCCGAATGGATGACATCTTTACAACAGGAGAAAAGATTTCATCAAAATCAACTCCCTTCTTTTGGCCAAATCTTTTCACAACCAATCTAGCCTTGTATCGAGGTAACAAATTGTTTTCTTCATGCTTAATCTTAAACACCCACTTATTAAGCAACGCCTTTTTACCTTTAGGCAGTTTCACTAACTCAAAAGTATGGTTCTCCTTAAAAGAATCTATCTCATCTTTCGCAGCCCTATACCATTCATCCTTGTGTTCAATCTCTAAAGCTTCACCAAATCTTTCAGGTTCTCCTCCATCAGTAAGTAACACATACTCACTAGGATCATACCTTGTCAATGGTCTTAGACCTCTTTTAGATCTTCTAGCAACATGTAAGTTCTCATTAGTTGGTGTCTCACCATGATCGTCACTATGATCACCAATACTATCATCATCATCATCATCATCATCATCATCATCATCATCATCATCATCATCATCATCATCATGTGCGGGAGCATCTTTACCAGGTGTATCAACTTGAAAATTACCCTCAACATGACCATGGACCGATGTAGAAGAAAGTACCTCAGAATCAATCAAACGTTCATTACTCTGAGCTGGGTTTTCGGACTTAACAATATCCTTAATTTCTTGATCTTCCATGAACACAACAGCTATGCTTTTAATAAGCTTCTTCTCAACGGGATCATAATATATGTATCAAAAATCATCTTGACCATAACCAATGAACGCACATTGCTGTAACTTCATCTCAAGCTTCGATTTTTCATCTTTGGGAATGTGTACAAAAGCCTTACACCCAAAGACTCTCAAATGACCATAAGAAACATCCTTATTGGTCCAAACTCTTTCTGGAATATCACCATTCAACGGAGCACTTGGTGATAAGTTCAACACATGAACAACTGAGCTCAAAGCCTCTCCCCAGAAAGTCATAGCCAAGCATGACATAGATATCAAACATCTAACCCTCTCGACAATTGTCTTAGTCATTCTCTCAGCCAACCCATTCAATTGTGGAGTCTTAGGTGGAGTGAACTGATGTCTTATGTCATGTTCTTTGCAATAAACATCAAATGGTCCAAAATATTCTCCACCATTATCACTACGAATACACTTCAACTTCTTTCCCATTTGTCGCTCAACCAATGCCACAAAATGCTTAAAATACCCCAAAATTTGATCCTTCGTCTTCATAGTGTAAATCTATAACTTCCTAGAATGATCATCAATGAAAGTGACAAAATATGATGCACCACCAAGAGATTTTGTCTTTATTGGACCACATACATCTGAATGAACCAAATCAAGTATCTCAGGTTTCCTAGAAGGTTGAGAAGACTTGAAAGAAACTATGTGTTGTTTCCCTGCAAAACAATGCACACACTTTTTCAAGCGTAAACCGGAGATACCTAGAATAGCTTCCTTCTTTGACAACATAGACAATCCTTTCTAACTCATGTGACCAAGTCTCTTATGCCATAACTCCATGGCATCATCATTCTCCAATGCATTAACAATGTCCTTAGAGACCTTAGCTTGCATCCAATAGAATGATAAAGACTTATCACCTCGAGCCACAACCATAGAACCACGTGAAAGTTTCCATTTATAATATATAGAAACCCTCATCATCAAGTCTTCCCATAGAGATCAAGTTCAACCGAACATCTGGGACATGCTTAACACCCTTAAGAAAAAGTCTAGTACCAATACTAGTCTCCAAGCAAATATCTCCAATGCCAACAACCTAAGCAACACCATCACTACCCATCTCCACTGAACCATAATTACCTGATGTATAGGTAGAGAACAAATCCCATTGTGATGTAGCACGAGTAGTAGCTCCACTATCAACAACTCAACTAGTGTCTTGGCATGCAACATTAATGGCATCATTCTCAAGAAGAATAAGAAATTGATCCTCGGTGACAGTCACTCGATCTTCACCATCTTCTTGCTTTCTTCCAAGATTGTTGTCTTTCTTTAGTTTCCAACAATCCTTCTTCATGTGCCCTTTCTTATGACAATAAAAGCACTCCAAAGTTGCAAACTTATTAGATTTGCTTCTACTCCTATTCTTCTCGTTCTTGGGAACTCTTTGTGAACTTCTCCCCGTTGACTGAGTAACCAAAACATCTGAACGCGAAGAACTAGGATTTGATTGCCTCCTAATTTCCTCATTCAACACACTGTTCTTTACTAAGTCCATCGAAGTAACACCTTCTGATGCGGAATTACAAAGAGATACCCTAAACACCTCCCAAGAATTTGGAAGTGTACCAAGAAGCCAAAGACCTTGAATCTCATCATCAAACTTGGTTCCCATGTCTGAAAGTTTATTGATAAATCCTTGAAACGCATTCAAGTGATCCGTCATCGGAGTTCCATCTTGATATCTCAACTCAAGCAACTTTTTATCATGTACATCTTATTATTCCTGGTTTTTCGAGCATATAATTTCTCTAGCTTTAACCACAAAGAACGACTATTGGTCTCATTTTCAGTATGATGCAACACATTATCATCCATCCATTATCTTATCGAACTACACACTTGGCGATGCAACAAGTTCCACTTATCTTCAGTTTTATTATCCGGTTTGTTCTCCTAAAAGACCGGAACATGGTATTCCTTCACATAAAGCAGATATTCCATCTTGCCTTTCCATAGATGATAATTAGCACCATTCAAGCTTACCATTTTGCCTATATTTTCCATCCTTCACAACAAGAAAAACCAATAACCCAAAGTTATCACCAAATCCAAAGCTCTTAAACCTTCAGCTCCGACACCATTTTGTTGGGGAAAACAACGCTTTATAGCACAACGGAATATAGTTTCACGTACTTGTGTGAATTTGTGAGGAATAATATATCAACGATGACAGAAATTATTCAAATCATAATGTAAATGAGACGGCAAATTATTTTACGTGGAAAACCTTCTCGATGTGAGAAGTAAAAACCACGGGACCGTAGTCCACTAAAAAATCCACTATGTAAATGAATATGAATTACAACCACGTCCTCTCTGTCCAAAAAAGAACAGATCCAGAGACTAAGGCTCAAGAGAGCAATCTCCAACACAAAACAACACCAACAAGAGAGCAATACAAGAGCCTAGAAATAAGCAGTCCAAAACGACCCAAATTTCACTAAGATTCCGATCACCAAATCAAATCTCCACCGCTCAAATCCTAGATGAACAAATCAGTAAAACCTCTGCAAAATTTGAGCTCAAATGGAGAAGAACTCACCGTCGGATTTCCAAAACACTTAAGACAGCTCCTGCAGAAATCTAAACTCGCCACTGCAGCGAACAACCACGCTAAAACTCAATTATCTCACAAACCAACCGTTGAAATCTAATATTCACCGTTAAATATCAAGATCAATGAGTCACGAAGCTTCCCTAAAATTTTCAGCAAGATCGGACCAAGTTTGAGTGTCCAAATATTCTCCAGAACAAAACCTGACAAAGCTGTTTTTTCTCCTTTCTTAAATCCGAAAAACACTCTCTCTTTTTTGTCTCTTTCTACACTTTTTGAATTAAGAGTATCTTATATACTAACCTCTACTTAATCCTAAGCCTAATAACATCTCATGGATTATATTAGACCCAAATTAGATTTCTCCCAACTAGAAGGAAACTCAACACTTCTTGTGCTGCTTCGTTATCTCGTCTTCGAACCCATTTGACATTTCTTCTAGAGTTCGAGTAATTAGAGCACACAATCGATTAAGTGACATCATCTCTTTCAATTTGGGGTTCTTCATAAAAGGTTAAAACTTAAACCAAGTTAGTTAATTGGCTAGGGGTTAATTGGTTATTTTTGGTGTAGTTTAAGTGACTAATCCGGTTTACACTCTCTTAACCAATTTATAAATATAAACCGCATTTAATATGGTTTATGTGGTTAGAAATTATTAAGTTCGATTGTTCCTGTAGGGGAAACGGTCTCTCCACTGAAGCCTGTGAGTGTCCTGTATCC
>OVBE01003987.1:0-25258 GCA_900406425.1 Iberis pinnata | reverse complement strand
TCAACACCTTTGCTTTGCTTTTGACTCCTGTAAGTCTCCTTACACGACGGTTCTCAACAAACGCAATTCTCTGTCATATATAACCTTACGACATTTGCACAGAATGTATGCTCAATCTTTTTTCTCATCCTCATCCAAACAAACGCAATTAACTATGTTTGAATAGTTTGTTGAACTCAGCATCCTTCTTGTCTTTTTTCTCTTTCAAAATCTGAAATTTGCAAAGTCCATTGAAATTCATTCAAGTGAAATTTTAATGGAGAAGACAAACCTCGTACAAAGCTCTATCTCTCTGGGATGTTCCATCTTCAACTCTTTTGCTTCTTTCTTTCTTCAATTTATCTAACTGGTTTCACCAAATTCAATTTCCCAGAATGAAAACACAAAATCGAAATCTACAAAAACTAAGGATTCAATAAAAATCGAAATTGAAATCTACCAAAATCGAAATCAAAATTGCCCAGAATTGCTTTACTGATTCTTCAGCCATCTTCTTCGTTTCGTTATTATTGATTTCACGTAACCACAAAGAGTTAAAGTTAACAAATTTGATTAACCATAGTTAATTGAGTTAACGTCTGTTAACTGCGAGGTTGAAAGTCTACGAATTTTAGAAGTTCGTGTATTAAAAAACAAATTTCTTTTACTTGGTGTATTAAACACCTAACCAAAATAGTTCGTGTATTTTTTGTCCAGATTTTCAATAGTTCGTGTATTTTTTGGGAATTTTCCCGATTTTTAAAGAAACATGATTTCTTTTAGGTATAGTGGAATCATGTGGAAAATGCTCAATTCCACCAAAAAATTTTCATCTCCAAATTAGTAGAGGAACATAACTACCACAATTCCTCTAAATTTTATTCCTCTATTTTTTCTACATTATTCCACAAATTATTATTTTTGTGCAACTATTTGCACCCTAAATATATATTTTATTTTTAAAAATTATTATTCACATAAATAATTCATCATTCATAGAAATAATTTATTAATAATATTTTTAATATATATGATTTGCTATGAGTCTATTACTATTTATGAACCCAAAAAACTTAAATACACATATTTTCAAAAATGTTTCTTTTAACAAACTATAAAATAAAAGTAACATATGAACCAAATATTTGTATATATTTTTGGTAATCAGTAATTGTTATAGGTAAAGAAAACTATGTAAAAGTCCATAAAAATAGACTAATCATGTAAGAACATTCACCAAAAAAGCTATAGGTGTAAATGTTATTTTTTCACTTATTTGTTGATTAAAATATATTTGATTAGTGACAATGACTAATGACCAGCGATAGTTTATATTATTCGTTTGCTTGTCGTTGTGATTGGTTGCATAGTTGTTTGTTTTAGCGTCGCTGCGGCAACCAGTAGCATCTATGTTCGTTTATCTGTCGTTACGATTTTTTTAAATTCAAAATTTTATGCTTTTTAAATATGAGATAGTTATATTTTAAAAATTTATTATATTTTATTTTTATGTTTAAATTTAATAAAAAGTTTAATAATTTGAAAAAAAAACAAATAACACAAGTTTCACAAACAAATAACAATTTAAGTAACAAGATAAAAGTTTAATAATAATTTGCATTGTGATAAAATATTTAATAAGGTAATTGACCACCTCTACCAAGTTCACATGTAATGGTGTCACACAAATCTTCCATAGCTCTATCACAATGGCTCATAGGAAATATATTCATGATCTTTATTACTACCATTGTGTATACAAAATTATTATCATCTCTATGTGAATCACGTATAAAATTGTGTAGTCGTTGTCACAATGTTTATCCACTTTGTCAAACTATACTTTAGATGCTTATGATCTAAAATCCTTCACTTTGCTTTTCATACTCCAAATGTCCCCTCAATCACTAATCGTAAATCTGAATGTTTCCGATTAAATAATTCATGTGTGTTTGTTGGTGGTCCTCCTCTAATACACTGATCAAGATGGTAACATACTCTATGATGAAGACCAAGATATCCTGTCCTAGTATGATATCCAGAATCTACCAAATAATATTTTTCATTTGGTGGATGGGGAAAGGAAGCTTAATTCCTTGCACAATGACTCAAGAATTTTGTATCGTGTGCTTTACCGGGAACACCAACATACGCATATATGAACCTCATATTGAAATTACATATAACGAGTACATTCATCGTAAGTTCCATTTTTCTACATTTACATGCCTTAACGTTTTGACTGGGAGGACGAACTAGAACATGAGTTCCATCAAGTGCTCCAATAAAATCTTTAAAGAATGGCCAATACCGATCATCATTCTTAAAAACTGAGCTTACTCTTGTAAATTCACCTTCACCAGGTTTTAATGTAACGACTGCTAACCTAAAGATGACACTTAAAACTTCATCAAGTTTTCTTTTGATTGTATCCATTGACCTTTGATATCTTTCAGCAATACTTTGCATTGTTTCTTCTTGGGTAACCACCTCAAGAAAAATTGCAACTCCTTCTTCGATATAGACATTGTTAGTCTCGTCCAAACCAAACATATTATGTTGTTAGCATCTTACATAAAGCTTCAAATGTTCTTTGGTTCATCCACAAAATATCATATCATTGTTGATTTGATCCATTCATTAGTTGTTAAACATGACTCCAATCTGCACCTCGATCCGTTGTATGGATTAGCCTCTCACTATTAAGTATATCTAGTAAATCTACAACATCATCACTAGAATCATCATCATTATCCTTGTCCTCCAACATCCATCTAAGTATCTACAAAATCATAACAAAAAAATTTAAAGCATAATATATTTTATTTTATAATCATGAATTATTATCACAAAAAACAATAGAGTCATAAACCAAAATAATGACATTTCATAATCCAACAGTAGCAATATACATAGTTTCATAATCCTGACATAAACTAGCCGATACTTATAAACTAAAAAACCAGAAAATAGTCATAAACCAAAAATCCAAAAGATATAAACTAGCACATAATCTGAAACTAAATCAATCATGAAGCTTTATCCCAATTCGAATCTCCAAATAGCTAATCTGGTCTTCGACACTAGAAAATGCTATAAACCCTTGTCAGTTTGCTATATCAATTATAAGATGATTAATTGATGCACTATGAAAACATGACCACTTCCTCAGACCAGAGAGTCCATTAAGAACATCTACGACACACACTATACTAATCATATCATCATGTTCTTGGTGCTCCAACATCATTTCCACTAGCTCATTCTTACGTGCGATAATTATGTTTCGGTTGAATAAGTTTATGAAATAATGTTAACTTCTTTACGCTTCCTTTTTGATCTTGAATTTCACCTTTTATTTTGAGTTCCTGGTGGCATACCAATAGAATCAACTTCATCATCATCATTTTCTTCACCAACTCTAGAGTCTAAACTAAGTTCTCCTTGTTGAGCACTCCATCCTTCTGCTCTAGTCACAGAAACATCACCAAACTCTTTTTTCAAACACATTCATATTTGGAATAGATTTGTTCTTGTACTTCCTAACTTTAGACCACTCCTATAAAAACAACATATGCATATTTTGAAACTTTTTCAAAATCTATAATAAGTAATAAATTTTAACATGTAAATATCATATCAAAAGTAAGCATAAAACTAACTTTGATTCGTTCTTGCCACCAATTTTCACTAATATCCAATCTTCCCATAAAATCATGCCCAGTTCTGTTATGAATTAAGTTCTTGAATCTATTATATGCTTTTCTACCAACATCATTTTTGTTTTTGAATTTATTCCAAGTAAGTTTTCTTCCAAATTTCTCATCAAACTTATTAATGATAAACTCTATTCCAATTGCATTCATTCCAGCCTTCGTTTTTTTCCCTTTTTTGTTTCATCGATAAATAGTTCAAGAAAATACTGGCACTCTCTATCGGTCCAATTCTAAGAACAATTCTCATGAGTCAAATAAACACAAAACTATAACAAATTCACACACACTCATTCATAAAATCAGAAAATATCACTTACATCTTCATTATTTATCTTTTTATTAACCAAGAAAAACCCACAAAGATGAGATGAAAACCTGCAATCATAAGAGACAAATACAAAATTGTATGTTAGTATAATCAAAATACCAAATCTGCTACAATTTAGTCAATTACACATACACAAGCAAGAAGTTATTAAAAGAAATCTTGTATTGAACACCTTTACAAATTTTTGTAAGTTCCTGAATAATAAGAATCTATCATTCCATATCTCACTAAAATAACTATAAGCAAAAACCTTCATTTTATCCTACCTCTAATGATTCCACACCAGACAAAGGTAAGTCTCATAACACTTTCTACACAATTCTCACCAATGAAAACTTCATAGACTTAAGTTTCGAAATGAATAAATGACCCATATGCCTAAAAAAGAAAAAAAATTATTATATACCACAACCAAATACGATTGTCTCAAAGAGATAAGAACACAAACACACTTCACCAATTATTTAAACATAAAAAACCACTAAATTGTCTATGATTTACAGATAACAAACACATAGTTTAGTTCAATTCCTTTTATCAAATTGAATTATGAACTAACCAATCTAATGATCTTAACTTAGGACATCATATAGCTAATTTACTTCATAAAGAGAAAACAAAACCCTAAATCGACTTAAGAAGAAATCAGAAGAAAACGCAAGCCCAAACCCATAAGTAAGTAGATTTAATAAGAACATAAGAACAAATCAACTAACTTCAAAATGGAGAAGATGAATCGTCGAGTGGTACAAGGAACTTACGATCTTTGGTGCATGTGAATAGAGGCAAGAAGAAAACGAAGATTTAGGCTTTTTTGTAGTTTTCTTAAGATTATAAGGGTATTTTAGTCATTTACATGTTTTTAATTATCTGTCGTTGTGCGTCTCTGCGTGTCACTCATTTAGATAGAGATCGTATTTTCCTATTGTTGTCGCTCAAACGAGTCACCGCGACCTCTCGATGCGACCAGCGGTAGGCAAACAAACAACAATTTGTCATTGTCGCTGGTCGCTAGCGACAGGTAAACAAACAGACACTTTACAAATCAAAGAGTTAAAAGTAGGACGAAATCTGCTTGGGTTATGAAAATAACAAAATAAAAGTGACTAAAAACAATAGGATCAGTCATACACAACTATGCTCACTCTATGATATTGATCTTCAAATATTGTAACTGAATATTGTAAACAAAAGCTTTTTGATCCTTCGACAATACCGTACCGAAGACACCATAATCTTTTAGCACTGAAGTAGCCGTTTTGGTCATATCTCAAAGAAAAACAAGACCCGATTTCTATAACTTGAAGAACAAAAGTAGATATTCCATATACCAAAAGCACAATGATATTACTCGGCTTTAATGCCTTATAGTGGGTATAACGGGTATTTATACTTGCTATTTAGCATTATCTGAGTGTTTTCCTTGTATATTTGGCATATTTTCAGGATTCTAGGTGTTCAATATGTTCTACGGAAAAAATGATAGATTTCAGAAGGTTTCCGGTGCAAATGGACAATATGAAGACGGAGGAATCGATCTGGGTGAAGAATGATCATTCCATTCATCTACGAGAAAAGAGATCGATTGATCCAAGCATGGATTGATCGATCCAAAGTTCCCGGAATTTTACGGAAATATTGATCGATCGATCCTCCTTCAAATTGATCGATCTCCAAAGATGACAAATATATTGATCCATGTGGCCGAGGTTGAATAGGTTTGCCAAATTACGAAATTTTCCTCAAGACTTATCAAGATTTTTCCTTATTTGATTTTAATTTTAAATTTTTTTCTTTTTTTGAACGATAAAAGCCCTAAGCTTGATGTTATTTTTCACACATGTTTTATTTGTATAATTAGAGTTTTACAGAGTGAGGAGATCTAAACCTTTATTTAGAGAAATATTATGAACTCTATTTTTTAATATATTGATTTGATTTTTGAATATGCTTTCTTCAATTATGCTTTTTGATTGATTTGCTATGTCTGAGTAGTCGTTTTGTTAGGTTTTAGGGTTTTCTAGGGAAACCATATTTGATAGTTAGGGTTTTAACATAATGGATTGAATTTGTTAGGTTCTTAGTCTATATTTGTTCTTAATGCTTGAATAGATTGGCCATTTATTTAATTGATATTAGATTAATAAGCGCTAAGAGATTTGGTTTAGAGATTTGACTTGAATGCTTATGAACATATTGAAAATGAACTTAATGCTTGATTGAATTGTTAGACATGCAAGAGTTTATTTATGATAATTCGAACATAGAGTTTAATACTTCGAGAGGAGATTAATCTATTATTGTCTTTCAAGTTGAGAACTATTTTCATTATCAAATCATGGATGTTAACATGAGCTTAAAACCTGAATACTTGTGGAATTCCCTATTGCCTGACACTTTAATTTATTGATTTAACTTTGTTTTAGTCTACTGTTATTGCTTAATCTTAGTGACAACACCCTATTTTATCTGTCTTAGCTAAATTCGATATTAAACTGAAAGTTATGCTATCTGGTCTCTGTGGAATTGGACCCTAGCTATACTACTTAGATATGTTCTCTGCTGTATAGATTTATGATAAAATCCTGAGCCTATCACACAACCTCAAAACCATTTCTAGTTATCAGTATTTTCAGACTTAAGGAGATAAGAACTCCTCTCAGTGAATTCTCTGATGGAGAGGAGTGTTGGCTAGAAAGGGGCTTAGACCAAACATAAAATAGATCAGGCATCTCATCACCTTAAGAAGGATTGAGACTTACTCTTTTACTGATCACCGATAGAGAAACGAGATGGCCATGTGATGCAGAATACATACTTACTTGTCGGGCAAGCAAGAATAATTCTAATTTTCGATGGCCTTTGTTTTAGTTTTAGTTATTTCAATTCTTCTTAATTTTTCTTTTAAAGATTAGATCTTATCTGTTATGGATTAGATCTTATCATCTATTATTGCTTTAGGGTTTTTAGATTTAGGAGAACATTATTTTCGACACCATATATATATGTCGAACTCTTTGTTGTTTTTGAACATTAAAATTTTAATAAAGTATTTTAGGGTTTTTGAAACTCTTTCTCTTTATCACGGATAGAACCCGCGAGTTATCAACGCGTTAAAGATTGCTTAGTTTCTTGGAAATTCTCAGAGTAAACAAGACTCTTAGCTCAAACGTATCTTGTGTACATCAGTTGGTATAAGATTTCAGTCGCTTTAACTTCTATTTGTTAAAGCCGACCCCCCTCTTCCGTTTCAATGGACCCACGAATGAAGAACAACATGAGTAGTTACGTAAATTCTGGAAACGTTTACAACAGGATTACATGATGCTTTACAACCTGCTGTTGAGAACGCTCTTAACACCATTCTTATTAGACAACAAGCACACAATCCGCCTTGCAATAATGCATGCCAAAACTTGAGGCTGATGATGAGGAAGAAATTGACAATATTTTCGCCGATCGTGGCAACGATAATGTACGCCAAAATTATGATCATCATCGCATTAATCTTAGAGGTCGCCAACTTGGCGATCAGAACAATAGATGGGATTCAGGTTTTCACGTCGTCATTCCATAATTTATAGGTACTATTAGTCCTGAAGAGTTCATTGATTGGCTAGGCATCATCGAGGAAATTCCGGATTTTAAGCAAGTCCCTGACAATATGCGTGTTCCCTTGGTCGTTACACGTTTCAAGAACAGAGATATGGCCTAGTGGCAACAGCTCAAAGATGCTTGTAGACGTCAAGGAAAGTGTAAGATTGACACATGAGCACTTCTGATAAAGCACATGCGTCGTAGTTTTCTTCTTTACAACTACGAACGTATGCTTTACAATAAGTTTCAAAATTGCGTCAAGGTAATCACAGTGTAAACGAGTATGCATATGATTTTTCAACCTACTTGCGCGCACTAGCTTGCTTGAAACTGATGAACAACTTGTCGCTCATTTTATTGGCGAATTAAAGCAACAACTACAATTACCGCTTCAAAAATTCAATCCAGTGACTATTTCAGAAGCCCATCAACGTGTCGTTGCTATGGAAGCTCAGTTTTTCTCGTCTTGGAACCCTAATTCCGCTAGGAATCGTTTCACACCTGATGTTACTGATCAACCTAGTGCGTCTTCCGATCCTCAAGGCTCCTGTACGCTGGCAAACAAACCAACTCATGGTAACTCAATCGCCAATTCACATATGCCACGTACTGGCGCCCTGTGTTGTTTACTTGTGGTGAAACCGGACATCAGCAGACAAATTGTCCTAATGGGAATCGTTGAGGCTTACTAACTCAAGATGGTGAGCTCAATGTTGACCCTGTTTAAGACGAAGATTATTCAGAAGCTGTTGAAGAAAAAATTCATGGAGACACATGATATAGCTTGGTTCTTTGCTGCAATTGTCTCGTTACTCAAGTCAATGATGAATCATGACTTCATACCTCTCTTTTTCACTTCACTTGCACTGTTAAGGGAAAAATTTGCAGGCTGCTAATTGATTTAGGTAGATGTTCTAACGTCATTTCTCATGAGGCAGTTCAGAAGCTTATATTATCCATCATGGCACATCCCTTACCATATAAGCTTGCCTGGTTGAATGATGGCATTGAAGTGGTGGTTTCTCACCAAGCATTGGTAGACTTCTCTATTGGTACGTACAAAGAATCGATTTTGTGTGATGTTGTTCCAATGGACGAATGTCATATCTTATTAGGACGTCCATGGAAATTTGACCGTGACACTCTACACAAATGTCGCACCAACACGTACAGCTTTACGGTTAATTCTCGCACGGTTACACTATTACCGTCTCGTGAATCCTCGACCGAAGCCTTACATGCAAGCCCGTCTACCTTGCCTCCTTAGTCTGGTCAATCTCTCTTGACCTTTCCTAAAGATGCTTTCGAAGCCGAAGTATTACTTGCTTCGATGATTTGTACGTTGGTCGGCCTATCCTACACCAACGGTCCCTTTGCCTAGCGAGTTCGCACCTCTCTTATTAGAGTTTGCAGATATTTTCCTGCCTGACTTGCCATATGAACTTCCGCTGTTGCATGATATTCAACACTAGATTGACCTCATGTCTGGTGCAGCTCTCCCTGACTATCCTCACTATTGCATGAGCCGTCAAGAATATGATGAGCTTCACCGTCAAGTCGAAGAGCTCCTTCACAAGGATCATATTCGCGAAAGTTTGAGCCCAACAGCAATTCCAACACTTTAGATTCCAAAAGGATGGTTCTTGGTATATGTGTGTTGATAGTCGCGTTATCAACAAAATTACGGTGCGATATCATTTTCTGATTCCTCGTTTGGACGATCTTCTGGACCAAATTGGTAATGCTTCTATTTTTACCAAATTGGATATGAAGAGTGGTTATCATCATATTCTCATTAGACCCGGTGATGAATGGAAAACAGCCTTTAAAACTTGCGAAGGCCTTTTTGAGTGGATGGTTATGCCTTTCTCTCTCTCTAATGCTCTAAGCACATTCATGCATGTGATGAACCAATCCCTACGACCGTTCATTGGAAAATTTGTTGTTGTTTACTTTGATGACATCGTGATTTTTAGCGATAATTTACGGACTCACGTGGATCATCTCCATCAAATATTGACGGTTTTGCGTCATGATCAACTCTTTGCAGCTTCAAAAAAGTGCATTTTTGGTGTCTTAGAGGTTCTTTTTCTCGCGTATGTCATCTCTGCTAATGGATTGTCTGTGGATCCGATGAACGTTGATGCTATTGTATCTTGGCCAACTCCAAGATCAATTACTGATAGCTTTCACGGTCTAGCCTCCTTTTATCACTGGGTTGTCTCTCACTTTAGCGCTAGTATGACACCTGTTACTGAATGCATGAAAGGCACTAAAGTTCATTAGACGCCGGAAGCATAACAAGCCTTCAACCGCATTAAACGCAAGCTTAGTTTGGCTCCAATCCTGGCTCTGACTAATTTTGAGGACGTCTTTGAAATCTATTGTGATGCATGCAAACAAGGGATAGACGATGTCTTAAGCCAGCATGGTCGACCTGTTGCTTTCTTTAACGAGAAGGTTTCGGGCTCACGCCTTCGTTATAGTTCCTATGACGTCGAATTCTATGCGATTGTTCAAGCGGTAAAACATTATCATCACTATTTATTTCATCAAGAATTCATCCTTGTCACCAACCACAATGGTCTCAAACACCTGAATGGTCAAGCGAAGGTCTCGACATGTCACGCCTTATGGATTGCGTTTTTACAATAATTTACGTTTGTTCTTCGCCATCAATCAGACCATACGAACTGAGTTACGATGCTCTTAGAAACCGGCATGCACTCCTTGTGAACGAATTTGGGCCAATTTGCAATCTTCTTCCTCTGCCACCTATGTGACCAACGCTGGATTATTGTTTCGAGACAATCGTTTGTGTGTTCCGGATTGTAGTATTCGTTTACAGATCATTAAAGAACTCCATATCAAAGGTCACATTGGTCGGGATATGACCTTATCTTTTGTTTCAGAGTCATAATTTTGGCCTTCCTTGCGCCGAGATGTGGACCGCTATGTTGAACGTTGCAGCACTTGTTAGCTAGCCAAGGGTCACGCAACCAACAGCGGGTTGTACATGCCGTTACCTATTCCGACTCAACCATGGACTGATATTAGTATGGACTTTCTTATGGGACTTCCTCGAAATCAACGTGGTAATGATTCTATCTTTGTCATTGTCGATCGATTCTCCAAAATGTCTCGTTTCATTGCTTGTAAAAAGACAACAAATGCAGTTCAAGTGGCACAATTATTTTTTTGTGATGTTTACCATTTACATGGGCTGTCGCTTTTGATTTTTTTGAACTGGGATTCACGCTTTCTTAGCCAATTTTGGCGGTCATTATAGCGTTTGCTTCGAACTAGTTTGGATATGAGTTCGGCTTATGATGTCTCTGTATTTTAGTGGTTTTAGGAAGTCATGTAGCATCATTTTAGGGTCCTTTAGTTGTAAATATGTTTTATCCATAGACTTTATTAGTAATTTTGTATGTTTTAGGAAGTTTTACATTAGCACTTGCATATATATGCATTTTGGAGATTTTTCAGGACTTTCAGGAGCTTTCAGAACGTTATGGCGAATTTGGAGAAGGAAAGGAAAATGCGCGGGATAGAACCAACTCAAGTGTAGCTCAAGTCAAATTCGACCAAAAACTCATGTCGCGCCCAAGCCTCTAGCAACACGTCCCTTGATCACCATCGAGCCCACATCGAGCACACATCAAGCCTCAGCCCTTCGCCTCGATCATCTCAGCACCTCGCCTCGATCCCGCGATCGAGCCAAGACCAAGCCAGCTCGATCACACAAGCACCTCGCCTCGGTCTCTCAGCCCTTTGGCTCGACCACCTAGCCCTTTAATCCAGCATTCCACCTCGAGCCCATCCCTTCGCCTTGATCCCCTGATCGAGCCAAGATGAAGCCGGCTCGATCACACGCGCACTCTCGGCACCTCGGTCCCTCGGCCCTTTGCCTCGATCACTCTTCTTCATGGCTCGATCACACGATCGAGCCAAGCAACTCTGACCCGACCAACTCTGTTCCAGGATGGACCAGACCCAAGACCCAGTTTAATCATTACGTTTTGTCTTTTATGTGTTTTTAGGAATTTTCTCAAACACTATAAAATCCCTAAAACGCCTCCATTTCGAACGAGCTTTAATTTTTAGCCATTTTGGGTTTGTTCTTAGGTTTTAATATTCTCTCTGTTTTTGCTTTGCTGTTCTTCATGTTCTTCATGTAAAAACCCATATTTTTTTATTAAGTTTGTGTTTACCTTCGATTTCTTTATTTCATGCTTAGATTAGGGCTGTGAATTATCTGATGCATGTTGATCTACGTTTTTATGCTTTTATTATCGTTTTTCACCTTGATCACTTTCTCTGGTTTGCTACTGTTTCATTGTTACTCTGTTTTTGTCGGTTAGTGTTCTTTATGTTCATCATCTTCATCACATTTTCAACTTAGTGTTCTTGTTGTTCTTCATCGTTGACTTTTGATTCAAATGTCTTGCTAAGTAGTTATGCTTTCCTGTTTTTCTGATTTCGCACCCAACATGCGTAGTGAGTAGTTCCCTTAGGTTCCTGAGGATGGGGTAGACTGGTGTTGATTTCTTGTTCCTCCTAGGCTCCTAAGTTTGATTTCATATAGATCCCTTCTGTTTCATTGCTCCTCATGTTGATTTCTTTCTTATCAATTGAAATCGAATTTTAGGCATTTCAGCACTCAGAAGGTGTTCAATGAAATGACTGACCATGGTGATTTCAGAGATTTTCATATCCTAGCCTAAGAGATTAGATGTTTAGGGTTCTTATTGGCTTTAGTAGATTGGTTCTTCATGCCTACTAGGTAGTGTACCATTAACAAGAGTTAGTTTGGTGATTTCTTAGGATGATTCCATTTATCAAGAGATTGGACTTGGTTGCATATGAATCTAATGTATTAGGGTAGCTCATTGTCTGAGGTATGTTAGGAGTTTAGGGAGTTCAGGAAGGATCTCTAGTCAATTACCCTCGTTCTTAGGAACTGCTTACATTTTATTGCATTTTTACCCATTTTACTTTTCTGTTTACGTTTCAATAGTTGTCTATCTTTTACTTATGCATGCTTACTTTCAAATCTGTTTTTACTTCATGTATGTTTGCTATATTCTGTTCGTTTAGGACTTGCTAGTAAAACCCCCATCTTTTTATTCAACTTGAATTAGTAGTTCCACCACATCTAGATTGTTAGCATCACACCATTTGGATTGACAACCTATCTATACTACAATGACATGTATGTGTGATAAGTATTTATAACCCCTTGATACACCAGTATAATTACATTGACACCTAAAATATGTGTTATTAGCTTATCATCCTCAATCTGATGGTCAAACAGAAGGTCATTAACCGTTCTTTAGGTGATTTACTGTGTTGTCTTGTTGGTTACAATATCAAGTCTTAGGATTTGATTTTGTGTAAAGCTGAGTTCGCTTATAATAGCACGGTCAATCGGAGTATTAAGTTCTGTCCATTTCGCGTTGTTTACGGAATTATGCCTCGTGGTCCTGTCGATCTTCACACAGCTCCGGAAACATCTTGTATTCATGGCCAATCTGAAGAATTCGTTTGTGATGTTAATTTTGTGCATGCGCAAGTCTTTGAGAACCTCCAACAAGCTTCGGCGAGTTACAAGTTGCAGGCAGACCGTCATCGTCGTGATGTTCAATTCAAAGTGGACAATTTGGTTTGGGTGTTACTTACTAAAGATCGGTTTGCTCCTCATGAATACAATAAACTCAAAGCTTGAAAGATTGGACCTTTGGAGATTGTCGAGAAGATCAATGCAAATGATTATCGTGTCAAGTTGCCTCCAAAGATTCGTTCTTCTAATGTGTTTAATGTGAAGCATTTGGTTCTTTATCCGGCGATGAGTCTAGCGATTCGAGGTAGAATCTTTTTCTACTCTGGGTGACCTGATGCAGGATACATACTTACTTGCCGGGCAAGCAAGACTAATTCTTCTATGCTTGGAGCATAAGTTTCAAAGGACACTTACTTGTTGGGCAAGCAAGATTATTTTCTATCTTATTTTTGATGGCCTTTGTTTTATTTTTTGTTATTTAAATTCTTCGTAATTTTTCTTTAAAGATTAGATCTTATCTTTTATGGGCAAACAAGATTGTTTTCTATTATTTCTTTAGGGAAATGTTTTGAAAACCGACCCAAAGAGCAAACTGGATAATCTTCTGGGTCACTGGATTTCTGAGTCAACTGCGGGTTAACCGTGGTTCAATAGATTATGAATATTTTTATTATTTTATATATTTGTAGATTTATATCTTACATAAATATTTTTTACAAAAATTAAATATAACTTCTTGTAATTTCTAACAATTTTTATATACACTTCTTATTAAATAATAAAAACTATGATAAAAAATGTCTAACAATAAATGTAAATTAGTAATTCAAAATATAAACCTTATTATAAAAAAAACTAGTAAAATAATATAAGAATTATGACAAAATAACTAATGCCAAAAATAAATAAAACATTACTTTAATCATTTATCATTTATTCTTTTATGTTTTCATCGTCTTTTTTTGGATGACATTGTGGAATTTTCAATCAACGTCTATAAATTCACAAATCGTAGTATATGTTAGTCAATTATATTTATACCAAATTAGTATATATATATATATTAACTATAATTAGAGTTGCACGATTTTTATTTTATTAATTAGTATAATGACCAGATCATTCCGGTTGACCCGGGTTGCGGTTTAACCACAGTTTTTTTTACTGGGTTTTACCAAGTTTTTTAAGAGACGATTTTAAGACAAACCCGACCTGGATTATGATAAACACAAGTTTGTTGAAACTATGTCTAAGTAAATAACTTAAGTCTATTTACGTCATTATAGCACTTAAGAATCAATCCAAATTCAGAAAATTCAACACACTAGTCCTATATGAATCTTATCTAGTCTAAGACATTAAGATTGATTGGTTTTAAACACTCTAACATGCTTAAATTAGAAAGTCAACAGAAGTCAACAAAAATCAATAAAAGTCAACAAAATTTTAAAACCAAATTTCAAAGATAAAATGGTTAAGAAAATGACATAGGTTATTGATTTGGTTAATTAAGTAACTTCCCATGATGTTCAATAGTAACTATTAAGCTAATCATTGGTCTAAGATTCCATAAATAGACTAATCCATTCTCATGCCACTAATATTTTTCCTAATCATGCAATTAAGACAATCTCTTGGATAATTACACAAATAAGAAACATTAAACTCGAATCCATGATTAACCACTAAACTAAATAACGCAAATCTCTTTGGTTAGGCCTCATTTAGCAAGTAGTGATTGGTTCAAGAATTTCATCGAACACCTTTCAGGCACAAATCAACCTATGATCTAGATTCAGTTGATCAAGCTAAATCTAGCATTAAGAACATCAACTACATGAGGATTAATGAAAACTAAGCCCTAAACATCTTGATTCATTACCTAATCAACCTAATATACCTAACCATTTGCTTAAAAGGGAACTACTCACGATCCATTGGATAAACACCAAATCCAAGAATAGAAAAGTGTTTAGCCATAGATTGAAGAAGATTTTGAAGAAGAGAAACAATTAAAAGCAACAAATCAAACTCAAATAAGCAAAAGATCAAAAGTTTTTCTTAGGAAAAATTAGGAAAAAGCATAAGATACCTAAAAATTAGGTAAAAGTGTTTAAATAGTATCCTAAAAAGCATTGGGTTAACCCATAAACATTTGGGTTAATCCAATTAAAATTGGGTTTAAACAGAAAAGGGTAAGTCCAAGGTTGACTTTTTCAGATCGATATCGGTTTGGGCCGACTGGTACACCAAACCAATATTGGATTTCTTCGTGTGTACAAGTTTGAGCAAACCGGTACACCAAACCGCTGCTTAGTCCCTGGCCAAAATTCTCTGCTCTTATCGGTTTGTGAAAACCGTACCTTAAACCGCTACGCCTCTGTTTCGCATGTACCAGTTTAGACAAACCAATACCTTAAACCGGTACACCTCTGTTTTCATCTTTTTGCACCTTTTAAGCTCCTTCGATCCCCGTTTCCAGTTCTTCCGCTTCTAACACTTGTAGAAATGAATGCAAATGCAAATGCATGCTAACTAACCTAAATGCACATGAATCTAGCTAGAATGAATGCAAAACAAGAGTAAAAACATGCTAAAAACATAAAATCAACTCACCCAAACTTATCCTTTGCTTGTCCGCAAGCAAACCGCAAAGAAAAGTGAGAGAGAGAGGTTTGAAAGTGGAAACCGCAAAACCAAACGATTAAGCAAAAGCCTAGTGAACTAACATCCAAAATATGATACATCATCAATCCCAAACCAATATCTCTACTCATCAAATCATCCAAGCATTTTCACAATTCATTCTATTACCAAAGGCAAGCGATCCACCTATCTAGTCTAAATTATCTTCTTACATTCAAATTCTTTTTAATAGTGAAGCATGTTCAAAAGATAACTTAATGCTTTCAATTGGTTAGGTCGAAAAGGGATTCCATTGCATCAAAAGATGGTTTACACTCAATCGTTGGCTATCACTCAAAACGGAATGATTGAATTAGCAAAATCAAAACGAGACAAAGGGCAATGGGGCATACAGTCTCTCAACTTCCATTCTAATTATTCTCCAATTTCCAAGTCCTATTCTACCAACATCCAAGAGTTACAACCATCCCTTTTAGATTTAAAACTTCCCAAACAACTCTTTTCTTTTTGAATCTTTTTTATCATTAGACTTTTCTTTTTCCCCCACTAGATTCTTCATTCTTTCTATTGCACCCTTTAAAGACGTTTTAGCTCTTTTTGCATCCTTTTATTTCTTAGGCTAACCTTGCTAAGTTTTTGTGAATTTCTAGCCTTTACCTTTATGAAACTAAGAGCTTTTCTCTATTTGAACTTAGGGGCTTTCTTCTTTCATTTCGAACTAGTGGGAATTAATCATTTTTTTTCCTCATTCACCCAACATCTTTCTTTTGAAGCATCACTACCAACCTACTTCTACCCTTATCTTTTAAAATAAGAACTAGAACTAAGCTTTTAGCTAATACTCCCAAGAAATTAAGTCTATCCAATTCCATTTCTAAATACCCTTCCTAAGAGCTAGATGATATGGTCAATCTAGCTAAATGGAAATGTTCAATTGTCTCCCTTTATACTCTTGAGTTTTTGCCGATCAGTCACTAAAGAAAAAGAAACTCCCAAGTGTTTAGGTAATTGGGTTTATATGGTGGAGAGGGTAATCATCCTAAAAATGAGAATGACCTGTTTAGCCACAAGTGTTTCGGTTTTCATGGTGACTAAACCGTTATAAAAATGATTAAGCCTTGAAACACATCAAGATATCCATTGAGCAAGCTAATTAGATGTCCAAATTAAGTCCAAATAGTTATGAAGATAACCTAGAACTAGCAAGCTTCGAGACTTTAATGATGGATTTTCAAATTTCAAGAATCAACACAAGGACTTCAAGACTTTTCAAGATTACTAGAATGTTCAATCCTATCTATCACACTTTGGATGCTAATTCAAAAGGCTAGAGCTTAGGTTTTGCAAGACATTATCATCATTGGTTTCCTATGCACATGATGCAACCTAAGATGATTCTATAACTAAACTAGAATATGTACAAGATGAAGCTAAATGAAATATTTTTATAAAAAATTTCAAATTTTCCGATTTTTAGCGATTTTTATAAACCATAACTATTCACAATGCAAATGCATGATAAGATCAAAAATCGAACTAAGTTAGCTACGGTCTCTTCCCCAAACTTAAATCACACGGTCCCTTATGTGATAAAGAATCCAGGAGAAGGACAAAAACAAAAACAAAAGCAAAAAATGAAATGAGAATGTATTTACAAAGGTGAAGAAGCGGTACCTCAATCATCTTGGGTCGGGGAGTCTGATGGATCCTCTTCTATGGAGAGGTTGGAGAGGTTGTCGAAGTAGGACTCTAGGTGCATCATTTGTGAGACAATTTCTTGCTCGGTAGAGTAGTCGTGGTTAAAGATTATGTTCTCGCTTCTCTTGAGGGTTGTCCGTCTATTGTTCGGGAGTAAGATGATCCCTTTGGAGTCTTTTGTTCGCCAAATTTGGTAGCAAAATTTATTGTCCATCCTTCCCACTACGAATTGGAGATCCTTCAAGTATTCGTAGTCCATAAGCTGCGAGGTCCATACATTCCTACCGAGATAGTTTCTAGCATGTTGAAGAATAGGTGTTATCCATCCACCTATCCTTAGCTGAGGCGCTAACGTTTCTCTCGACATCCAAAGTAGGCCTTTAAATTTCATCAATTGATTGAGAAATAGCTTTAAGGGACAAGGAATCCTTTGGAAGAGGGGAGGGAATAAGGACTCGTCTTGCATGACATTGCAGACATGTTGATAGACGCCTAAACACAAAAAGCTCATCTCCTCCCCCAAGATTCGGCTTGTATCTCGCCTAGTGAAGAATGAGTTTGCGAGGATTTGTTGCACATATCAAACCGTCGGGTGGCGGATGAGTGAACTCTTGGTTATCCTAAAATCAAAGAAATTGCAATTTTTTTTTTGGGTGAATAGTGATTTCCAAAAATTTTAGGGTTGAGAGACATACCTTAGCTTGATTGAAATGGAATTGAGAAATAAGGGTGATATGGGCAAGAGAAATCTGAATCTTTGCAAAAGAAAGCTTGAAAATCGGTTGAAAAATGAGTTAAGATCGAAATTTTAGGGTTTTTGAAAGCTCAAAATCGCAAAAGTGAGAGAGGTGGAGAAGAAGGAGTGAAAATTGAAGGTTCCTTTTATAAGATTCGACTCGTACCAGTTTGTGTAAACCGGTGCACCTTACCGATGTTTAGCCCATGCTATTTTTTATGTGGTCATACCAATCTGGCTTGACCGGTACATTAAACCGATATCGCCAGTTTTGTCGTGTAACGGTTTGTAAAAACCGGTACACTAAACCGATACAACCTAACTTTTGTTCTGAAATCTCCAAACTTGCATTAATCAATACCCACACTTCCCAAAATGTTAGTACACCCAAAAACATGTCTAAAGAAGTGCAAAAACTAAAATAAAATGATATATACAAAAAGTATAACATGAGATTGCCTCTCAAGTGCGCTTGTTTAAAGTCACTAAGCTTGACTCGCCGCTCTTTTAGGCTTGTGGTGGTTCGGAAAGAGACATGAAATCTCTTTCCTTGACAACTTCGCTTGCCAAGTATCACTTCACCCTCTGTCCATTGACCGTAAACTCTTATCCCTCTTTCCCGAAGAGAACAATTGCACCATATGGATGGATTTACTTAACCGTGAAAGGGCCCGACCATCTTGATTTTAGTTTTCCATGAAAGAGTTTCAGCCTTAAGTTGTATAGCAATTCAAATCACCAACTTCCAATTCCTTGGTGATGATTTTCTTATCTTTGAAAGCTTTTGTTTTCTCCTAATAGATCTTGGCATTCTCATATGCTTCAAGCTTTATCTCATCCAACTCACCAAGTTGAAACTTTCTCTTCTCTTTGGCACTTTTTATGTCAAAATTCAGCAATTTGAGAGCCCACATAGCCTTGTACTCTAACTCAACCGGGAGATGGCAAGCTTTGCCATAGAGAAAGTTGAATGGAGTTGTTCCTAGTGGAATCTTGAATGCGGTCCTATATTCCTACAAGTCATCATCCAACTTAATGGACCAATCTTTCCTTGTTGTACCGACCGTCTTTTCAAGAATGAACTTGATTTGCTTGTTGGAAACTTCGACTTGACCGCTTGTTTGAGGATGGTAAGATGTGGCTACCTTGTGCTTAACTCCATATTTCCTCAACAAGCTTTCAAACACCTTATTGATAAATTGTGATCCTCCATCGCTAATGACGACTTTTGGGATCCCAAACCTTAGAAATATGATGCTCTTGAACATCTTCAACACCACTTTGGCATCATTGGTGGGACTTGAAATGGCTTCCACCCACTTTGACAAATAGTCAACCACTACCAAGATGTAGCTATTCACATAAGAAGAAATAAATGGTCCCATAAAGTCTAAGACTCATACGTCAAAGATCTCTACTTCCATGATCGGGTTTTGGGACATTTCATTCATTTTGCCAATGATGTCCGCCCTTTGGCATGAATCACATCGCAAGATGAATTTGTGAGCATCTTTGAACATAGTAGGCCACCAAAATCCAGCTTGTAGAACTTTAGATACCGTCTTGAAAGTGGCACATGTCCACCATATGTTGATCCATGGCAATGTAGAAGGATCCCTTCAACTTCTTCTTCAGCAACACATCGTCTATAGAATCCATCTTTGTTCAAGGTGTAGAGATATGGCTCATCCCAGAAATACCTTGTGAATTCCTTGAGGAACTTTTTCTTTTGGTACCCTTCTAATCTATGCGGTTCTTTCTCACAAACCAAATAATTAACGATGTCGATATACCATGGTTCGTTCCAACCGGCAATGGAAACTTCTCTGAGAGTATAACTTGGAACTACGGCCTTGTTCAGCCTTTTTATTTGTGGAGACATCAACATCAATTGCTCCTCGGGAAATGAGTCATCAATAGGAATCTTGTCTTTGATTCTCAACCTTGAGAGATGATTGGCAACTCCGTTCTCATCACCTTTCTTGTCCTTTATCTCAAGATCAAACTCTTGTAACAATAAGATCCACCTCATAAGTCTCGGTTTAGCATCCTTCTTGGCTATAAAATGTCTTAAAGTAGCATGGTTGGTGTAGACAATGACTTTATAACCCACCAAGTAAGATCTAAACTTCTCAAATGCAAAGACAATCGCAAGCAATTCCTTCTTAGTTGTAGCATACTTCACTTGGGTATCATCCAATGTCTTGCTTTCATAGTAGATTACATGAAGCTTCTTTTCTTTCCTTTGTCCAAGAATCGCTCTTACAACATAGTCACTTGCATAGCACATGATCTCAAACGGCAAGTCACAATTGGGTGGTTAAANGGGGGGGGGGGGCACCTATCAACTCCTTCTTGATCTTGTTAAAAGATTCAAGGCATGCATCATCAAAGTTGAAGTCTACTTCTTTGCATAAAAGCCTTGTCAATGGTCTAGCACTTACGAGAAGTCTTTTATGAACCTTTTGTAGAACCCAGCGTATCCTAAAAAGCTTTTGATTTCCTTAACTGAGCTCGGTGCTGCGAGACTAGTCATGACGTCAATTTTTGCCTTGTCAACTTTGATTCCTTTTTCTAAAATCATATGCCCAAGAACTATCCCATCTTTAACCATAAAATGACACTTTTCCCAATTTATCACTAGATGAGTTTCCTCGCATCTCTTCAGAACCTTGCACAGATTTGACAAACACACAGAAAACGAAGAGCCATATACAAAGAAATCATCCATAAAAACTTCAACCACATTTTCAATCAAATAAGAGAAGATAAACATCATGCAACGTTAAAAAGTTTCTGGGGCGTTACATAACCCAAATGGCATCCTTCGATAAGCAAAGGTTCCATAGGGGCATGTGTAGGTAGTTTTCTCTTGATTTTGCGGATGAATGGGTATTTGGAAGAAACCGAAATACCCATCCAAGAAGCAATAATAAGGATGATTGGCTAAAATTTCAAGCATTTGATCAATGAAAGGTAGGGGAAATGATCTTTTCTAGTTGCGGTGTTAAGATATCGGTAATCAATGCACATTATATGTCCGGTTATGGTTCGAGTGGGGATTAATTCATTATTATCATTTTTCACTATGGTTATACCACCCTTTTTCGGAAAAACATGAACCGGAGAGATCCAAGTGCTGTCCGAGATTGGGTATACAATACCGGCATCGAGGATTTTTAAGATTTCTTTCTTAACCACTTCTTTCAAGTTTGGGTTTAATCTACGTTGGTGCTCAATAGAAGACATAGACTCATTCTCTAAATGGATTCTATGCATGCACAAGGTTGGTGAAATTCCCTTAATGTCATCTAAAGAATAGTTTATTGCTCTCTTATACTTCCTCAATTCATTTACCAAACCATCAATCTCATCAACACTCAAATCATCATTGACAATTACCGAGTAAGTAGAGTTAGAGCCAAGAAATACATACCAGTGACCTTTAGGTACAGGTTTGAGTTCTACCTTTGGAGCTTTAAGCTCACTCTAATCCTTGGTTAGGCTATACTTACCAATGCTAGCTTCATTTTCGGGGGCAAGTGAGTTAATGCAAGCTTGTATCAAGTGAAGAACATCTTCGAACTTCACCTCTCCTTCTAAGGTCTCATGAGAGTCAAGCCTTTCACTCATCTTTTTAACTTCGGAAATGGGAGCTCTTTTTCATTAGGCTTAATAGTTAAAGTCAATTTCAAAGTATCTTCAATAGCTAACTCCTCCAAGTACTCATTGGCAAGATCATCCATAGTCGCTACATAGAAAACATGGCAATCAATGGTTGGTTTTGATGACTCTGAATTTTCATGGATTTTACATATTAATTAGCATCAATTCTGAAGTCTAAAAGCATGCATACATCACATTTATAGTTCATTTTAGTAAGTTTATGATTTTTAGGGTTTTTGCATTAGAAATTGCATATGCACACATTTTGGAGATTTTTCGGGACTTTCAGGAGTTTTTGGGAAGGATTTGTGAGATTTCAGAAAAGCAGCACTTAACGCATAATGGACTGGATCTACCTTAGCATCAAGGCAGGATCGATCCCAACTAAGCACATGCAAGATCGATCTCAACACTTGCAGGATCGATCCCACTACTTCTCTGAGATCAATCTCATCTCACCATCGAGATCGATCTGAGATCGATCCCAACACACCTCAGATCGATCCCATCTCAAACCAGGATCGGTCCCTCTATCTCTCATTCAACGAAATATGTGAAGTCTCAGATGAACCTAAGGAAGTGCATGGAGTTGAAGCAGGACTAAGAAGAAAACAAGACAAGAAAGATCTCACCTATGTCTGATCGATCTCAGTACTTAATACCTTAGATCGATCCCAACCTCAGACACACCTTGGACGCATCATAGTTACATTCGATCACATGCAAGTGTCTTCAGCTCGGATCGATCACGCACTTACCAACTCGAAGTCAAACACGCTCCAACCCGACCAACTCAAATCCGGATACCACCTGAATCAAGGCCCAAGATCCAAGACAATGATTATCATTTTGTCTTTAGTGCGAATTAGGGCTTTTCTCTGAACACTATAAAAGCCCTAATTTGCCTCGATTTGCACAAATGCTTTAGTTTTTCTTTCCTTTTTAGGTTTTTGTCTTAGGTTTTATTTTCTTAAGTTGTTCTTCATGTTCTTGGTGTAAAAACCAGATTTATTTCAAGATTTCTTTAAAGTCTTAGTTAATCTTCTGCTTTCCTTTAGTTTTCTTGCTTAGCTTTACTTTGTTGCATATCTGGTGCATATTGATTTACGTTTTGAGCTTTAATCTCCTATTTTAGTTTACTGTTTCATTGCTGTTCTTCATTTCTGGGTTTATGTTCTTGCTGTTTTCATATGTTTTTCCCAGATCTGCATGTTTAGCTTTAAGATTATATTTTCTGTTTCATCTGTTTCTACTCCCATGAGTAGTGAGTAGGCATCTAAGTTCATGAGGATGGGGGTAGACTAGGGTTGATGTTTTGGGTTTACCTTAGTGCCTAAGCTGTTTGATCTTAGATCCCTTCTGTTTCACTTGTTCGTAATGCTGATTGTACTTCTACCCGGAAGGGACTCGAAGACCCGCCGTTAGGCCCTTCAACACCGGAAGGTGAGTCAATTAAAGGTGTCCAGACATAGGTGACTTCAGAGATTCGTCTTCCCCTTCTAAGGCATTAGAAGTGGGAAGCTTATTGACTAGAGTAGTAGTTGTTAATGCATGCTAGGTAGTCATTGTCTATGACGGCAGTTGAGTCTGTGATTACTTTGCTTGAGATTGGTTGCCAAGGAACTGGAATTGATTGTATAAGTAGCTACTGTCTAGGGGTTAGCTCATTCTATGAGGTATGTTAGGTGCTTAGGTAACCCGGGATAGATCCTTAGTCAATTACCCTATGTCCTCAGGAACTGCGTTACATTGCTTGCACCTTTCACTTTCTTTGCATTTACTCTGTTTTTGCTTTCAAGTCTTTTATGCTTCTTTCTGTTTTATGCTTTTTATGTTCATTGCACTTAGGACCTTTTAGCAACAACCCCTTTAACACTTAGCTTGACTTTAAAGCATCCATTACATCCAGATTGTTTAGTGCATTCCCATTATGGAATGACAAACTCATCTATACTACAACGATGGGTGATTGATACCCAATAGGACCTTAAAATCCTATTATCAGGCTTCTTCATAATCTCCTTGATGTCATATTGTTGCACATGATCCTTGCCCACGTGCAAGTCAATCTTTCTGTTCCTAACATCAATGATGGCTCCAACGGTTGCCAAGAACGGTCTACCAAAGATGAGTGGATCTCGTGGTTCTTCCTCCATCTCTGAGACTACAAATTCGGTTGGAAAATTAGTGTTCCCTAGTCTCACCGGGAGATCTTCCAACATTCCAATCGATACTGTTACGGACCTATCAGCCAACACCAAAGAGATCCTACAAGGTTTAAACGAAATGAAGCCAAGTTTCTTAGCAATTGAGTAAGGCATTAAGCTAACACTAGCTCCTAGATCGCATAAACATCTATCAAAGGTAAAAGGTCCTAGAGTACAAGGAAGAGTAAAACTCCCTGGATCTTCAAGGTTCTTTGGAGAGTTGTCCCGATTTATGATTGTATTACACTCCTTTAAGAGAATGAGCATTCCTTCCAAGGTCTTAAGCTTCTTCTTGATTGCATCTTTCAAAAACTTGCTATAATGAGGAACAAGTATGAAAGCATCAATGATTGGCATAGGGATTTGAACATCTTTCATTTGCTCTTCAAATTTAGCTCTATACTTCTCCAACACAAGGTTCTGTAATTCATCACCCTCTCGATAAAAATTAATTTGAATGTGTGATTTTCTAGTCTCTGTGGAATTCAACCATATTCAATACTACTTTGATCTATTCTCTGCAGTGTAGATTTAAGAATTAAATTTTGAACGTATCAGCGACGACGACCGAAGCCAACGCCGCCAGCGCCGATTTAAGAAGATATGCTCACCCGATCTTCGTAACTAGGAGAGATGCGCGGCTAGGGCTCAAAACTTCAAAGTTCAGACAATGATAGTTAGTCTACGTGCCCAAAAGTTCCAAGATGTTTTTATTTTTTAGAAACAAAATCTTGACATTTCTTGAGTTCTCTCACTAAATTAGCTTTAACTTGGTTCAATCGATCAACGCTCTAAATCTTCCATAGACAAGTAAATTTTCTTATAGCAATCAAGAGAAGATTCAATATCCATTAAGTTATACGTTCCAATAAAAGTACCTTGAAAATTTCACCAAGTATGATAAAAATGTGTTTCATCATGAGAAGCACATTTTGATCATCATGAGAAGCACATTTTTTTTTCTCCAACAAAAAATCATATTTTAATTATAGGTTTCAATTGAGCCAGTGAAGAGAAGTTTTTGGTTTTTGATTTTTTTTATTTTGAATTTTTGATTTAAATTGTTGAAAATTGTAGTTTTACAAAAAAACTGAAAAGTTAGTTTTTGGTTTCATCAAA
>OVBE01003986.1:0-25263 GCA_900406425.1 Iberis pinnata | reverse complement strand
TGTGATTAGGAATTGATAGTGTAGTGTAGGGAAAACCATACCATATTCTCACATCACTCCCTCAAAAATCATTACTATCACTCGTTAAAACCTTAGTGATAGAAAACCCCAGTGGGAAAAAACCTTCTCGACTAAGACAAAAGAGTACATAGACGAATGCTTAGCGATTTCAAGATTGTTGCTTGATTCTTCCGAATCATCTATGGTCTTCTGATGTCTCTGCATTTTGGTATTTTTAGAAGTCATTTAGCATCATTTTAGGGTTTTTTAGTTGTACATATGATGCATCTATAGATGTTATTAGCAAGTTTGCAATTTTTAGGAAGTTTTGCATTAGCACTTGCATATACATGAATTTTGGAGATTTTTTAGGAATTTCAAGAGCTTTCATGACGTTGTTGTGATTTTGGAGAAGGAAATGAAAATGCGTGGAATGGAACCAACTCAAGTGTAGCTCAAGTCAGATTCGACCAGACCACTCGATCCCGAGATCGAGCCAACTCACGGGATCGAGCCAAACCAACCTCAGCCTCAATCCTGGCTTGATCTCCCCTTGGCCACGTTGATGGAGCCAAACGTCTTCGGCTCGATCACCTCAATCGTGCTCCACCCTTCCGTCTCTCTCACCTCGATCACACCTGTTACGTGGCTCGACCATGCCAAGCTCTGCGCCTCAACCAACTCCAACTCCGCCTCGATTTCATCTTCACACCTTGACCTCGTGCCAGCCACCTCGATCGTGTGATCGAGCCAAGGCAAAGCCGGCTCGATCACACGCGCACATTTCACCTCGAGCCCAAGTAATCCGACCTGATGAACTTCGAATCAGGATGGACCTGACCCAAGACCCGTTTTAATGATTAGCTTTTGTCTTTTATGCGTTTTAGGGCTTTTCTCTGAACACTATAAAAAGCCTTAAATGCCTCCATTTGGAGAAAAATCTATCTTTTTGCTATTTTTAGGTTTTGTCTTAGGTTTTATTTTCTCTCTTTTGTTCTTGATGTTCTAAACCCAGATTTTGCTTAAGTTTATGTTAATCTTCTATTTTCTTCATTTTCCTGTTTAGATTAGGGCTGTGAACTATTTGGTGCATGTTGATTTACGTTTTGATGCTTTTAGTCTCATTTTTAGTTTGATCATTTCCTATGTTTTTGTTACTGTTCCATTGATGTTCATTTTTCTGGGTTGGTGTTCTTGACATTTTAGATCTTCATCTTCTGTATCTCTGTTCGTTTTCGTCTTTTGCACTAGTTTCAAGGTTTCATATAGTTTGTTCTTCATTGTTTGATCTTAGATCTAAATGTCTTACTTAGTAGCTATGTTTTCATGTTTCTCTAATTTTGCATCAAACATGCATAGTGAGTAGTGACTTAGGTTCCTTAAGGATGGGATAGGTTAGTGTTATTTCCTTGTTCCTCCTAGGTTTCTAAGCTTTATCGTTTAATAGATCCCGTCTGTTTCATTGTGCTTAATGCTCATTTCATTCTGCCCATTTGAAATCCGAACTTAGGCATTTCAGCACCCGTAAAGTGTTCAATGAAATGCCTGATCAAGGTGATTTCAGAGATTTGCACATCCTAGCCTGAGGAATTAGATGTTTAGGGTGCTTATTGGCTTAGGTAGATTGGTTCGTAGTGCCTATTAGGTAAAGTTCTGTTAACGGCAGTTAAGTCTGGATACTACCTAGTTTGAGGTCATCTGTCAAGGAATTGGATTTGATTGCTTTTGAATCTATCATCTAGGGATAGCTCTTGTTGAGGTATGTTAGACACTTAGGTAGTTTGAGGAGGAACACTATCCAATTACCCCCATCCTTGGGGACCCTTTCCATTGATTGCATCTCTTACCCATTTTAATTCCTCTGTTTTTGTTTCACTAGCTATCTACCTTTTACTTATGCATGCTTACCTTCGTTTCTGTTTTAGTTTTCTGCATGTTTTGTTTGCTTAGGACTTGTTAGTAAAACCCTCATTTTCATATTTAACTTGAATCATAAGTTCCAATTGCATCTTGATTGCTAGGAACACACCTGACTGAATTGACGCCTTATTTATTCTACATTGACATGATAATGTAATGTGGATAGGGAATTGACTGACACCTAAAATAATTGTTACCATCTTCCGAAAGTATGGCAAATTTGGTTCGCTTATTCTGTTGATCGGTATTGATGCTTAGACTAACGTTTTTCAAACATTAATTTCATCGTGACCGTTTTTCCCCCCAACGGAAAGAATCACCTTATTTCCCCCAGACACCAATAATGCATCAATCTACACCAGCACCTGATATTACTCGGTTTTAATGCCTTACAGTGGGTATATATACATGATATTTGACATTATCCAAGTGTTTGCCTTGTAGTTTTGGTGTATTTTCAGGATTCTAAGTGTTCGGGTCATTCTGGAGAAAAAGAATGGATTTCATAAGGTTTCAGTCGTGAAATAGCTAAGTATGAAGACGAAAGGATCGATCCAACAAGAGAAGGATCGATCCATGCATTGCCAAAGAAGAGATAGATCGGTCCCTGCGTGGATCTATCTACCCAAATCACCTAAAGTTTTATGTAACATCAGATCGATCGCTCTTTCACTAAGAGGGATCTATCTCCATGAAGAAAGATCAATCGATTGATCCATGTGGACGAGATGAATGAATGCTTACCAAAATTACAAAATTTCCCTCAAGGCTTATCAAGATTTTTTCCTTATTTTTATTTTCTTTTGAACTATAATAGTCATAGGTTTGGTGTTATTTTCTTTTTACACACTTATTTTTATTTTCTTTAGAGCTTTTACAGAGAGACGGATTCCGAACCACTATATTTTAGAGAAGAATACTGAACTTTGTCTTTTTATTAATACAATTTGGTTTTTCTTCATTGATTTTATTGATGCAATCTTTAATTATGCTTTTTGTTTCTATTTCCGTGTCTAAGTAGTTTCCTAGTTAGATTTTAGGGGTTTCCAGGAAAAGCAGGTTTGATAATTAGGGTTTAACATAATGGATTGAAATTATTATGTTCTTAGTTTAGGTTTGTTCTTAATACATGAATTAAAGTAGCTAACTAACTCATTGATTTTAGATTGATAAATGCAAAGAGATTTGATTTATAGATCTGATCTAGTCTCTATGAGTAGATATTCTTGCTTGCCAGAGTATTTTTCTTGAATGTCTATGAACTTATTGAATCTGTACATTAATGCATGGTTGAATTAGTTAGATATGCGAGAGTTTGTTTCTGCTAATTCGAACATACGGCTTAATACTCTGAGAGGAGATTAATCTAATTATGTCTTTCATGTTGAGAACTATTTTCAAAAAAATCACGCATGTTAATCTAAGCTTCAAACATGACAACCTGTGGAATTCCCTATTGTCTGATTTTTTTAATTGACTTACATCGTTTTAATTACTACTTTTAATTGCAATCCTTCTAAAGAAAACATCCTATCTTATCTGCCTTAGCTAAATTCGACATAAAAATGAAATTTGTACTATCTGGTCACTATGGAATTTGACCCTAGCTATACTACTTAGATTTGTTCTCTACAATGTAGATTTAGGAAGCCATGCTCAAGAAGATCTTAGAAGGTCAGCTACAGTCTAAAAGGAACATCAACGTCAAGATGGACAGTATGTACATGATTTGAACCAAAAGATTGAAGCTTTATAAACACATGTCAAGCATTTTGATACTCAAGTTGCTCAAACCAATGAAGCTGTCAAGAGACCAACTGGGTTTCTCCCTGGGAAATCTGATACAAGTTCCAAGAAACAGGAGTATGTGAATGTTATCACATCGAGAAGCGGAAAATTTTTACCCACAAATAAAGGAAAAGAACATATTAAGGAAGTTGTGGTCGAAGAAGTTGATGAATCTGCAGAAAATACAAATGTGAAGAAGTCCGAAAAGATGCAAAGGAAGAGATCGATTGTTCCCCTAAGGGACCGATTGATCTTATGTTATGGCAAAATCCAAACAATTCAGAACGATCGATCCCTGATGGATGGGTCGATCGCTCGGACAAGTATTCGAAAAATCAAGAGATCGATCAGTCTCTTTTGAGATTGATTGATCCCCAGGCCCAGCAACTTATACTCCAACGCGGGTTTACAAACCCAAAGTTCCATACTCAGTTCCACCCAAGAAGTCTAGAAAAGATCTATAGGATGCAAAGTGCAAGGAAATGATCAAAGAACTGAATGTCAAATTACTGTTATCTGATGCTTTCCAGGTGATTCCTTCTTTAAGGAAATTTATCAAAAGCATGCTCACAAGAAAGCTCGCCTTAGAATAAGGTGCGATGATGATCACAGAAAAATGCAGTTCAATCTTACATAACTGAATGCATAAGATGCTTCAGGGTCCAAGAAGTTTTGTTCTTTCAATGAAAATTGGAGACATCACTTTTGCTATATCTCTTTGCGATTTATGATCTAGTGTTAATCTCATACATTTCTCAGTGGCTAAGAGGCTGGATATGACAGAAATTAAAAGGACAAAGATCTCATTTGTTCTAGCATATTGTTCCGTTAAGTATCCATTGGTGTTCTTGAGAACCTACCTGTGAAGATTGGGACTGCCTTTGTGTCAACCGATTTTGTGGTTCCAGAGCTTGAAGAAGAACCAAAATACCCTCTCATATTGGGAATAGCCATTTTGGCAATTGTTGGCGTTATCGTTGATGTGAAGAAAGGCAAGATCAATCGTCACTTCGGAGACATGGTGATGAAGTTCACCATGAAAGAAGTTTTGAAGAAACCATCTCTAGATGCCAAATCTTTCTGGGTTGATACAGTTACAGAGGCGATAGAGGGAGTTGCTCATGACTTTCTCTTTGATGATCCTGTAGAGATTGCTTTGACTAACTCAACTGATGAGTTTATTACTCTTAGTGATGTTGTTTCAGGATATATCAGGATGTTTGACTCTAGTAGGAGGATTGAGGAGATGACTACTGACCATGTGGCATTAGGTGGAGATAGATGCCGTCTCCACCTATATTGTACCCTACACCCATTAAATATCCATAAAGTGAGCTAAAAGCCCCAAAGTTGGAACTTAAAACCCTCTCATCAGGGCTAAGGTACGCGTTTTTAGGTCCTAATTCCACATACCTTATGATTATCAATGTTAAACTGAACAACGTAGAGACTACCTTGCTTCTTTGTCAATTGAGAAAGTATCGTAGAGCTCTAGGATATACTTTAGATGATATCACAGGGATTTCACCAGATTTATGCATGCCTAGGAAACATCTAGAAGATAAGTCTAAAACTTCTATAGAACATCAGAGACGGTTGAATCATAACTTGAAAGATGTTGTTAAGAAGGAAATTATGAAACTTTAGATGCAAGAATCATTTACCCTATTTCTGATACTAACTAGGTTAGTCTTGTGCATGTAGTACCTAAGAAAGGGGGACTAACAGCTATTAAAAACAAAAAACATGAGTTGATCCCAAGTAGAACTGTTACATGTTATAGAATGTGCATTGGCTATAGAAAATTGAATGTTGCAACTCACAAATATCATTTTCCTTTATCTTTTATTGACCATATGCTTGAGAGACTAGCTAACCATACTTACTACTGTTTCTTAGATGGCTATTTAGGTTTCTTTGAGTTCCCCTTTACCCGGATGACCAAGAGAAGACGACATTCACATTTCCATTCGGTATTTATGCTTATCGCCGAATGCCTTTTGGACTATGCAATGCGCCAGCTACCTTCCAACGCTGCATGATGTCTATCTTTACTAATCTAATTAAAGACATCATGGAAGTATTCATGGACAATTTCTCAGTCTATGGATCTTCTTTTGATGTCTGCCTTGCTAATTTGTGTAGGGTTTTACAGAGATGTGAAGAGAAGCATTTGGTGCTGAACTAGGAGAAGTGTCATTTCATGGTGACTAATGGGATCGTGTTAGGACACAAGGTTTCTAAGGAGGGAATTGAGGTGGATATGGCTAAATTTGAGGTTATGACTAACTTGTAGGCACCCAAATCTGTAAAAGATATTCATAGCTTCTTAGGTCATGCATGCTTCTATAGGAGGTTCGTTCAGGACTTCTTGAAGATTGCAAGACCTCTCTCTAAGCTGTTGTGCAAAGATGTCAATTTCAAATGGAATGATGAATGTCAACTTGCGTTTCTTGCGATCAAAAGAGCCTTGGTAAATGCTCCAATTGTCCAACCACCAGATTGGGATCTACCTTTTGAGGTGATGTGCGATGCTAGCGATTTTGCTATGGGAGCTGTTCTTGGACAGCAAAAGGATAAGAAGCGACATGTCATCTATTATGCTTGTAGGACACTTGATCTAGCTCAACGCAACTATGCAACAACTGAAATGGAACTCCTAGCTATTGTCTTTGCTTTTGAGAAGTTCATATCCTATTTAGTGGGATCCAAAGTAGTGGTCCACACCGATCATGCGGCATTGAGGTATCTTCTTTCTAAAAAAATATGCTAAACCCATACTACTACGTTGGATTTTTCTTTTTACAAGAATTTGACTTAGAGATCAAAGACAAGAGGGGCATAGAGAACGAATTTGCTAATCACTCATCCCGACTTACAATCAAAGATAATGTTCCTATTGATGACAGCCAACCTGTGGAGCAGATTTATGTTTTCAACACTATAGTGGATGAGAATTCTTTTATCCCTAGACTCAATAAATCTTCTATGATTACCGAAAGAAGAAGTTCATAAGGGATGTCAGACACTACTAATGGGATGAACAATATCTTTACAAGCTTTGTACAGATGGTATGTATAGAAGATGTCTGCTTGAGGAAGAGAGTCAAAATGTTTTGTACAACTGTCATGGTTCTGATTATGTCGATCACTTCATTGTTGGGGTCAAAAACGGTCACGAAGAAATCAATGTCTAAAAACTGTCACAAAAATATTAAACACACGATCTGAACATCAAACTGCATAAGTTGAATCATCCCGATCAAAGTAACAAGCCATAATAATTTAGAAAGACCATAAAGAATATGTTTCGAAAGAATCAGACAATAATCGTAGAATAGCTAAACGATCATCTCTGTACTCTTCTGTCCTTAGTCGAGAAAGCTTTTTCCCACCCGATTTTCCTATCACTAAGGTATTAACAAGGCAAGATGGTCAACTTATGTCTGATGTTTGACTAGAATACTCGAAATGAATGTCCAAGTAATACGAGGATCCTCGACGTACACGCAATCCTCGGACAAACGCTTTAATCCCAAACATCGCTATGGAAAGCACGAATCATGCTCAAATACGAAAAAATCGAGAAGTTTTCGGACATACGTTCATCTCGCCAGTTAGCAAGATGAATCGGAAACATTCATTTGGCCAACTAGCGATATGAAACTATACAAGCAATTTATCTCGCCAGTTAGCAAGATGAATCAAAAACATTGGCGAGATGAATCTATGCAAGCAATTTATCTCGCCAGTTAGCAAGATGAATCGGAAACATTCATCTTGCCAACTGGAGAAATGAATCTCTGCAAGCAATTCATCTCGCCAACTGGCGAGATGAATCTATGCAAGAAATTCATCTCGCCAACTGACGAGATGAATCAGTGTAAGCAATTCATCTCGCTAGTTAGCGAGATGAATTGGAAACATTCGTCTCGCCAACTGGCGAGATAAATCTGTGCAAGCAATTCATCTCGCCAGTTAATGAGATGAATCGGAAACATTCTTCTCGCCAACTGGCAACATGAATCTGTGCAAGCAATTCATCTCGCCAACTGGCAAGATGAATCTGTGCAAGAAATTCATCTCGCCAGTTAGTGAGATGAATTGGAAACATTCTTCTCACTAACTAGCGAGATGAATTTGTGCAAGAAATTCATCTCGCCGGTTGGAGAGATCAATCAGAAAATTCATATCACCCTCAGACTAGTGGCAAGTAGAGGTTTCTAACAGGGAAATCAAGTCTAATTTGCATAAAATGGTGAATGGATCTAAGAAGAATTGATCGTTGAATTTGGATGACGCACTTTGGCTTACGGAACCGCATTTAAGACCCCTTTAGGTACTACTCCATTCAATCTTGTTTATGGTAAAACTTGTCACTTTCCTGTAGAACTGGAGCACAATGCTGCATGGGATGTCAAGTTGTTGAACTTTGATATGAAGACCATGGCGGAACGGCGTCTTATCCAACTTCAAGTGTTAGATGAGATTCGCCATATTGCATATGAGAAATCTAAAATCTATAAAGAGAGGACTAAGGCTACACATGACAAGAAGATCATTCCTAGGGACTTCCAACCAGGAGATCAGGGTTGCTCTAGAACTCTCGCCTAAAGCTTTTCCCTCAAAATCTTAAGTCTAGGTGGTTTGGACCGTTTGTCATAAAGGAAGTGACGCCATATGGTGCAATTGTTCTAATTGAACGCCAAGGTAATTATTTTTCTATGAATGGTCAATGTTTAAGCCTTATCTAGCTACTTCAGAGTTTACAGAGGAACCTCATATTCCTCTTGCTGATCCACCCACTGTCTAGAGGTAATTACTGTCAAGCTAATGATGTTAAACAAGCGCTGAGTGGGAGGAAACCCACTATATGGTGTTCTATATTTGTTTTTTTAGTTTTGAGTCAGTTTAGTTTTAGTTTACTACCATATTAATTTTTGGTGTTGAGTACTATGTGATTCAGAAAAGTGCATAATGTGCTCGGAGCCACATATCGATCATTCCACATAGAGATCAATCGATCCCAAATCAAAGAAATTTTGCTCGTGTGAAGGGACCGATCGTTCTCCAGTGAAACCGATCGGTCTATTAAATTGTAGAATGTGCATTAAATTGATCGATCGATCCAGCCATCAAATCGATTGATTAGACATTACAAAAAAAAATTTCCTAACAAGAGATAGATCGATCCCTTCAGAGATCGACCGGTCCCTTACTCAGGTACACCGATCAATTTAAATCAAACCGAATTTGGTTCCTAAACCAATTCCAAATCAATTTTAACCGACTTCTTCTTCCTTTTTTTACCCTATCTCGAAAAATTCTTCCTCATTTCACAAATTCTTTCAAGTTTTTTCTCCAAAACCTTCGAAAATTCCCATTGTTCTATCTCACTCAATTCTCAACCGGTCTCAACGATTTTAGACCCTAAGCCACTTAATTTTATGTGTACTTAAGTTGTTTCTCCACTCCTTATCTCCTTTAATCAAGGTATTAATTCTTATTCACCCCCTTTTCGTCCAAAAATTAGGTCATCTTGGGAGATTTCGGGTTTGGTTGATTTTGAATATTGTAATGCTTGTCTAGGATGACTATATACTCTCTTTTGCACTTCATTACCACATTCATAATACTTTGAGGTTGTTGGGTTTTGGTTGAAAAGTGTTGAATTTGAGTCTTGGAATTTTTGATTTTGGGATTGAAAATTTTGGTTAGGGATTCAATTTTGTTTGATTGATTGTTAATTAGAGTGTTAAAGGAATGTTTTAGGATGAATGGTGGTGATTGATATTGGTTGCTTTGGATTCCATGATTCTTAATTTTGATTTCTTAGTTTATATCACTTGATTATCGGCTCTTTATATTGTTTTTATCTTCATTCTTGCTAACTGATTAGTTAGTATTGCTCAAATCATTGCTCACCGTTGTCCATGTTTTTTGATGATGTGATTAGAATTGATTTTAGTATCATGATTTGGTCGGTCCTTAGTTGAAGTATCTTGATTCTTGCTAATTAAATTAGTATTGCTTGATCACTTCTTAATACTTCTTGATTTAGTCTCTTGACTTATGTTTTTCACATGTGATCCTTGCTAATTTATAGTTAGTATTGCTTGGTCAATATGAATTCTTGATGGTTTCTTTTTCGAATGATTTTTGTTACCTCTTATGTTAACACTACTCGATCATTGCATAACCATTTAATATTTTGTTTTCGATTGATTAAGTTACTAACTCCATCTTGAGTTCTTTTTCTTTTCAGGATGGATCCCATGCAAATGTCGGACTCATACGATAATCGACCAATCGCTCTCATCAAAAAGACCTGCTCGAGAGTTTCTAAGCAACAAGAACCAAGCACTATTCGGTTTTCATCTGCAGCACCTCCAGAACCTAAGAAGAATCGAGAAAACGCTCGCGAAGCTGCAGCTTCTTGCAGTGAACCAGTGATAGATCCAAAGTTCCTACAGGCTCCTTGGCCCCGTCGAGCTGGTTCTCCTTTTACCATCAACCGGTTGGATTATGGGGTAACCGAGCTAAAGAACATCAAAGCTTGGAGGATGCGGAAGATGACGAACAAGTGGGACACTTTTTATGGCTTGTTTTACAACGCTCTGCTGAAGAGAAATTTAAAGCCAACAATCTTTGCTAATCACTCTGCCCTGAGCTTGATTGGAGTTGATGCTAATGTAGGGAGGATGTTTGATCCGATGGGGCTCGGGACATTCCCTTTCCAAGCTCATCGCCTTTATATCAACATGGCAAGGCAGTTCCTTGCCTTATTCCGTATTGTCAGCAAGGATCCACGGAACCCTCACCTTGATCAGACCGAGGTTCAGTTCTTTTGCCTTGGTCGACTTTACAGGATCCCCATGGTTGAGTTTGGTCTCATCTACGGGTTCAGAGTTTCGAAACACTTTCCAAAGTTACCCAAGTTTCACTCTTTAGATGATCTTTAGGAGGTAATAGCTCGAGAAAACTTCACACATAGGAACATGAAGCTCACTCACATTTGCAACCCTGCTATCTGCATTACTATGAAGATTCGCGGGAACGTATTCTCTGGAAAATCAGAATTCAGGGCAGCCAGTACTCCGGAAATCGAGCTCATCCACCATGCTCTCTACCAATTCACTATGGATTGTTATGAGATGGATCATGACAAGAGTTCTCATGAGGCTAACATGGGTTAGATCTTTGCTAAGGTCCTCAATGGGAGGAAGTTTGATGCATTTAGGAACCCAAAACGGGTTGAGGTGATGGGTAGTTTAGCTACCCCAGTTCTTCGGTATGTAAGGATCCCACTCGAGCTTTCAATTCGTATCTGAGGATGAGATTAGTGGACTGTAAGTACGTCCTTGGTACTAAGTGGTTCGCGAATTCCACTGTCTACGTCTTCGAGACCCTATTCGGGCAAGAGTAGATGATTTAACTTCCAGATCCTGGTGTCACCAGGGTCACATTTGATAGTAGGTTTTTTCACTGAAGTACTACTTTAATTCCTAATGTACTATCATCATCATTGCAGCACAAAAGGTGTCAATCCAAATCAGGATAATCAACGCACTAAAACTTACAAGAATCTCATTTAGTCTAAATCGAATAATATTATTGGTTTAAATCTAGCGTCCTAATCATGCATTAAACACTAAATAAACAAAAAACAACTAGAAAGTCAAATACATCAAAAGTCAACAGTAATTAAGAAAAGTCAATCAAAATTGGAAATGTAAATCAAGAAGAAAGACTAAACAAATGGGCAAAGGCAATCGACTCGGGTGATCAAATGACATTCTATGATGTTAATACTCGCATTTCAATGATAATCCTTGGTCTATAAATCCCTTAATTCGACTAATCCACTTTCATGGTTGCTAATCTTTCTCCTAATTATGCAACTAAAAAACAATATCTTAGTTAATTGCATAATAAAAGGCAAAAAATTCTAATTCATCATAAACCACTAAACTAGCTAACAAAAATCTATTGGATAGCATCATTTAGCAAAGATTAATTGGTTCTGGCATTTCATCGAACACCTTTCGGGCACAACTCATCCTATAATCTAGATTCAATTGATCAAGTCAAATTTAGCATTAAGCACACTTACTGAATAAAGATCCAAGCTACAACTCCTAAACATCATATTCAATCATCTAATCACCCTAATCTACCTAACCCATTTGATTAGGAATGAACTACTCACTAATCATAGACAATACACACGTTCTAGTGATGAAAATGTGTAGAATCATGATTAGAAACATAAAATATATGAGGATCAACAATCAAATTAAAGATCAAACTCCAATAAGACAAGATTCAAAGTTGATTACAAAGTGTTCTCAAGAGAAATCAAAGATAAGGTAAAACCAAGCATAAAACTAAAAATTAGGTTTCTAAAAGTTTAAATAGTAGCTCCTAAAAATCTTAGGTTAACCCAAAACACATGGGTTAATCCATAATAGAGTTTGGGTAAAAATCACTTAATTCAACATTTTTTAACTTTTCTTTGACTATGTACCAGCCAAGACACCCGGTATGAACCCTCAGTACGACTCGATCCTTTTCTGTACCGGGTTGTGTAGCTAGTACATGCTGCGCAGTATGGCCATATTGAGTCTTGCGCTCCGGACAATCTCACTCGGTACGTGCATGCGATTGTTCAGGTCGAGCTCTACAACCGGTACAGCTTAGTCGGTATGGCTGTAACGGGATGAGTGTATCGGCAAAGAAAAGCTGGTACAATCCATTCCTTGATTGTATCGGGTCTTCTAGTCGGTATAGTCATTCTAGACTAGGCGTATCGGCTACACTAGTCGGTATACTCCTTTGTTGTTTGTCATCGGGTGTAGATCCCGGCACATGAATGCCAGTATGACCCCAACTTCATCAATTTACTCCCTTTTGCCACATTCTTCTTATCTTTGAACCAAAACTCGACTCGGCACACCTAAATCACCTGAAGCATGCTAACATATGCAAAATGCGATCTACCTAAGCCTACATGCAAGCTAAAAAACTCAAAATACAATGCAAATGCATGTCAAAAAGCCTTAAAAAGTGAAGATATCAACATCCTTTGAGAATGTGAGGTTTTTTCCAGGTCTTGAGCATCTTGATTCCTCACCAGCTATTGTATCTGATGCTCCATGCATCCCTCGAGGTCCTACACGTGGTCAGCGAGCCACTCACATGTGCTAGCAAGACACTAGACTAAAGGACGGTTCACCTATCTTTCTAAAGGATCGTAGTGAAATTGACCTAAGGCCACAACGTCCTGATTTCACTGATTTAGAGACCCTTTGCTGGTTAGCTGACTCTCATGAGAAGACTCATGGCATGGTGGACCAGATCTAGAGTGCGCTAGTGAAGATGCAAAGACCAGCCTGTTTCATATCACCCAGGCGTCATAGAGATGATGAGGACGAGTTCGTTGAGCGTAGAGAGAGAGGAGGCAGTTCGGGACAGACTTGGGATTGATTGAGCTTCATTGAGTAGTATTTTTTCTTTTTCACTTTGAACTCTTGTATTTTCATTTCTTTTATTTTTATGTGTTATAGACTTATTATTCTATTTAGGTTATTATTCCTTCTTCTGAATTTATTTTCAAACCAGGATGGTGTGAAGTAAGTCTGAGGGAGGGTATATGATGTTACTAATGATATTTTGGATGTTTTGTCTTTTTGATGAAAATCTTCAAAAAAATTTGTTTTTGTTGAGATGAGTCGAGTCGAGTCGAAGGAACCATGGCTAGAATCAATGATGACTGCTAACCTAGTGTGAGTTTAGTATCAATTTATATTTGACTACCGACTTAGACTAAACTGTTGTGGTAGATTTGGAACCCAATTGACTGATTGATATGCTTTTGAAAGTTCTAATCTTTTGGATTGTTGATGATTTGATGTAGCTATATTTTAATATGACTTAATTTGATCTTAATTTTCTTCCTTGTGGTGTTGGAATACTTTGAAAGCTAGGTACATTGCTCTTCAATTCTCTGTAAAACCAACAAGTCCTTTCAGTATGGTCTGGATTCTTTCTCTTCTTCCCTTCAATAGAAAATGGCAAAAGAGAGATTAAACAGCGGACCTCGAAGTCCGTTTCCTCATCCCATAAAATCAGCTGCTAAAAAAGAATATAAAAAGAAAAGAAAAAGAAAATAAAGAAAAGTGCAAAAATGCGGAAAAAAATAAGCAGTAAGAAAAAGAAAAGAAAAAGAAGTGAGAAAAGGGGGAAAAGGGTCAGGGTCAGAAGTCGGGTCATAAGTCGATTGATGCTCTGTTTGGTGTGGGCGCTTTGATAGAAAAAGCACTTAAGCACATTGATCGAAACCCCATAGGTGAGAATGCACTTATCTATACTTAACTGAATCTAATGAGCTAGTTGAGATTTATGATGGTTTGATTGATTTTGGATTTAGAGTATGAAGCATATTGTAAGGAATAAGTAAACAAACTATTTACATTAGTTTTCTAGGATTAGTGTATTTTAGTTTTTGATGCATGGACTTGGGGTTGCCGAGATTCTGAGAATTCTTGTGTGGTTCGGTTTCAAACTTCTTCTATGGATTTGATTTTTGTTTTACTTGAGGACAAGCAAAGATCTAAGTCTGGGGGAGTTGATATTACTCGGTTTTAATGTCTTATAGTGTGTATTTATACATGTTATTTGGAATTATCCGAGTGTTTTCCTTGTAGTTTTGGTATATTTTTAGAATTCTAGGTGTTTGGGTCGTTCTAGAGAAAAATGATGGATTTCAGAAGGTTTCAGGCGCGAAATGGCTAAGTATGAAGACGAAGGGATCAATCCATCCATTGCCAAAGAAGAGATCAATCGAGATCGATTGGTCGAAATCACCTAAAGTTTTACGTAACATCAGATTGATCGTTCTTTCACTAAGAGGGATCTATCTCCATGAAGACATATCGATCGATTTCCCTAGAGATCGATTGATCCATGTGGACGAAATGAATGAAGACTTGCAAAAATTACGAAATTGCCCTCAAGGCTTATCAAGATTTTTTCTTATTTTATTTTCTTTTGAACTATAAAAGTCTTAGGCTTGGTGTTATTTTTTTTTACACGCTTATTTTTATTTTCTTCAGAGATTTTACAGAGAAACGGATTCCGAACCACTGTATTTTGGAGAAGAATTATGAACTCTGTCTTTTTGTAAATACATTTTGGTTTTTGTTAATTGATTTCATTGATGCAATCTTTAATTATGCTTTTTGTTTCTATCTCCATGTCTTAGTAGTTCCCTCGTTAGGTTTTAGGGGTTTCCCAAGGAAAGCATGTTTGATAGTTAGGGTTTAACATAATGGATTGAAATTGTTAGGTTATTAGTCTAGGCTTGTTCTTAATGCATGAATTATAGTAGCTAATGAATTCATTGATTTTATATTGATAAACACAAAGAGATTTGGTTTAGATATATGATCTAGTCTAGATGAGTAGATGTTCTTGCTTGCGAGAGTATTGTCTTGAATGTCCATGAACTTATTGAATCCGAAGTTGAATTAGTTAGATACAGCGAGAGTTTGTTTCCGTTAATTTGAATATAGGGCTTAATACTCCGAGAGGAAATTAATCTAATTATATTTTTCATGTTGAGAACTATTTTCAAAGAAATCCTGCATGTTAACCTGAGTTTCAAGCCTGACTACCTGTGGAATTCCTTATTGCCTAACGTTTTTATTTTATTGATTTACATTGTTCTAATTAATGCTTTTATTTTCAATTGTTCGAAAACAAACATCATATTTTATCTCTTTTAGCTAATTTTTACATAAAACTGAAAGTCGTGCTATCTGGTCTCAATCTGGAATTCGACCTTAGCTATACTACTTAGATATGTTCTCTGCAGTATAGATTTAGAATTAAAATCATGAGCCTATCAGCACCAGCAGCTCAAGCTATGCAACCAACAGGTCCAACACAAACTTCTTTTGCCTCCAAACTCTTCTGCAAACATTAACAGTCCAGCAGCAACTCCACTTTCAACACCAGCAGTAACAACACCTTCAACCCCTGCTGCATCTACTATACCTTCAACATCCTCAATTCCTAGTGTGCCCAGTTTAACTCACATATTTGTACTCTTCCACCAAAGGAACAAACTGATTCGACTACTATCTTGAGTGAAGAAGGTTATGTGCGTACAACAGAATTTGAATATGTTACTATTGGCGACAATCTTCAACACTCACTAGATAGGGCAGTCCATTCAGAACACATGCAATTTCAGCATCATATGGTTACTAGATTGAAGGATGGAATAAGGAAACTTAATCCTAAATATGATCTAGTCACACATAATATACCATATCCATAACCCATAACAGTTACAGCTGCTATGAAGGATTCAAGTTGGAGAAATGCAATGCAAGAAGAAATAAGTACTTGCAAGGAAATTAATACATGGACTTTGGTTCCCAGTGAACCAAATATGCATGTATTAGGGTGTTAGTGGGTGTTTAGGACTAAACTAAAGGTTGATGGAAGGTTGGATAAACTAAAAGCTAGGATAAGGCAAAAGGATTTCATCAAGAGGAAGGTATTAACTACCTTGAAACCTATAGTCCAGTAGTTAGGACTTCTACAATCAGAGTGGTTCTTCATATATACATTGTAATGAGATGGGATATCAAACAACTTGATGTCAAAAATATGTTTCTTCATGGTAAACTAAATGAAACAACCTTATGGTTTCATAGACAAATCAAAACCTACGTATGTTTGCAAATTAAACAAGTCACTTTATGGACTAAAAAAGTCCCCCAGGGCATAGTTTGACCAGTTCAATTCCTATCTACTTGAGTTTGAATTCATATGTAGTAAAAGAGATGCTTCTTTGTTCATTTATAGCAAAGACAATGATGTGATCATACTACTACTATACGTTGATGACTGCATTTTAGCAGGAAATAACAAAGACCTAAACTCATCAGTAATCACATCAATGACAAAAGAATTCAGAATGAAGGACCGAGGGAAGCTACACTACTTTCTGGGAGTGCAGGCTCAATTCCACACTCAAGGATTATTTCTATCCCAACAATAATATACTGAAGACTTACTGGTTCTTGTTGATATGATGAATCTCTCTCCAAGTCCAACTCCTCTTCCCCTGCAGCTTGACAGAGTCCCTCAGCAGCAGCAGTTGTTCTCTAATGCAACCTACTTCATGTGCTTGGCTGAGAAACTGAAATATTTGACATTAACTAGGCTAGATATTTTGTATGCAGTCAACTATGTTTGTTAGAAAATACATGGCCCAATTGTTTCAGATTTTCAGTTACTAAAGAGAATACTACGATATCTGAAAGGAACTATAAAGATGGGAATCATGTTCAACCAGAATTCAGATTTTACATTAAGAGCCTATATTGACTCTAATTGGGTAGGGTGAAAAATCACCAGGAGATCAATAGGCGACTTTTGCACTTTCTTAGGCAGTAACATTATATATTGGTCTTCTCGCAAGCATCAAACCGTGTCTCTGAGCTCCACATAAGCCGAATATAGAACAATGTCAGATACTGCTACGGAAATTACATGGCTAAACTACTTAATAAAGAGCTAGTAATACTTCAACATGATGTTCCAGAACTCTTATGTGATAATCAATATGCCATCTACCTCACAACCAATCCAGTTCTTCACAGTATAAGTACAAACTTTGACACAAATTTTCACTATGTCAGAGAGAGAGTTGCACTTGGCATCTTACGGGTAAGTCATCTCTCACTATGTCAAAGAGAGAGTTGCACTGGCCTTCACTCCATTTTGCAGCCTTCGATACAAACTAGGTGTTAACAATCCTCCTGATTTTCAGACANGTGGGGGGGGGGGGGGGGGGGGTGTAAGCACCAGCAAAGACTCTGAATCAAAGAGAATCTTCTCTTTGCAAAAATAGGCCTAAGCAAAGCCCAACGACAACAAAGGAATCTGATAAAGCTGAGCTCAAGAATTCAAAGCCCATTCGCTCAACTCAAGCAATAGACAAGCTTCAACGGATCCATGTAGCGCCATCTTCAACCTGCATACAAACAAGGACAAGTGACATCACCAAACAAGTTACAGAAAACTCTCCCATAAAATCAAAGCTAAAGGCAGCGGCTCAATTACTCTGCACAACAAGTATGAGATTTTAGCCAAGCAATCAGAATTAGACACATGTAATTAGGGAAACTTAGAAATCTATGCTTCTCCAATATATAAGGAGATAGCCGAACTTAGGTTGTAATGAAGAAAGTAAGAAATGAAACAATATAAATTTCAAACTCTGTTTTCCCTTGTTTTCTTCTTGCTTTCAGCAATAACTGGTCGCGACTTGTCGCTGAAAAACCAGCGACAACATTGTCGCTAATTCAGTCATTGATCGTAGCGATAGACAAATAAAAAACGACATGCCTTTGTCACTGGTCGCAACGACATGCAAACAAATAAGGTCATACTCTCTCGGATACTATAATTAATGATCGAAGAGCACATCTATACTCTTGATATTGGTTTTCCAAAGCACATTTTATCACGTTTAGATAGAACGCAATAAGCGTTGACATGAGAGTCTCACATGTATTCTTCTACACTTCTTCGTCTTATTGGGGGTTGGACGTATCTTGTCGTTGGAAGATCTATTACAAGAATGGTTTCGAACTCGTATGCCTTGATTTAGTTATGAATCTCACTATTCATTTTTTTTATCAAGCAACACTTTTTATTGGAATAAATTAAAGATAACTTTACAACAGCAAAAAAGTGGCCATAAGACTAATTTTTGTTCGTGGTGGGTAGTCACTAGTTTGTTGATGCTGGTCATGTTGAAGCAGACAGAATTGCTTGTGGATTAGATTTGGACAGCACATTAACACTTAGGCCAAAGACATGTTCCTAAGAAAATGCGTTAGTGAGCACACGGACAGACGAGCCGCTGAGGAGAATGTTGTGATGGTTGTTGTATAAGGTAAAATTATATATTTTTACTAGTAGCTTTAGATTTAATGCTCTAATAGTATTATAAATGAATAACTTTACAAATGTATTTATATTTATACAAGTGTATAAAATTCTAAAGAGAACATATAATTAAGATTACGCATGTAAAATATCAGTATAATACTTACATGTTATATAGCTTCTATATCAACATCTTCGATACCAGACCTTTTTTTTTTTTTTTTTTTTCGATACCAGACCTAAAACACACCTATTTCTATGTCTCAATGTAAATAATATGTTTTTCTTCAGGTAATTTGGCGAGAGCTAGAATATGATTGGCTCTTATTGTGAACAAATAAAAAAGAATCTGTATATATATAGTTTGGTCGTCTCTTCTCGAAATCAAAACAAGTGATATTTGAACTGAGAGTTGCTTTGAACACTTTTAGCTCGTAGATCACGTGACGATGAAGAAGTTCTTTCATTGCAATAAATTGATAGACTGTGAGCTATGCAAATTAGGTTCCAGTGTTGCATTTCTGTAAGAAAGTGAATTATTTATTATTCGATTGATTTTTACTTTATGTTTTGTTTATTCGAAGGAAGATATCTAATTAACCTAACAGAACTGTCAGTTCGGAGGTACTCATGCTATTATCACTCAAAATGTTATGCAACAAAAGGATTAGTGTTGTTAAAATTCATTACGGTAGAGTTATAAGTTATTTTCTTAAGCAACTAACAACAACAAAAAGAGAAATTTTTATTTTTCTCGATACAACACTTGCGAATTTGCATAAAACTATATACAGTATTGTTTATTGTTGCTCAAAAGAGTGAAACACATCAAGTAAAGATATTCAAAGTTGATAACGAATTTAAGGTAAAAGACAACAATTTAGTAGTCATCCTAGAAACTTCATCGAAACTTTTCGTATATGAGTGATTAGTTACCAATTAGTTAGTGAATTATTGTAACGGATTCCGAACATTAATGTTGGCAAACATTTTGACCGATAGAAAAAAAATGCTTTTAAAAAACACGTTTGTGGTTGTGGATTCAAAATTAAAAGACTAGTGTTCTCTTGAATTTTTTTTTTTCAAAATTTCAATAACGATAGTAAAACCAGTTTGTCACATTTCTCAATCATTTTTATCGTTCCGTATTTCTGGAAAAACTTTTTTAAAAGAAATTTTTAATTTATAATAAATTACAGCAAGACTTTTTCTCATTTAAATTAGAAATTCATTTTTTATTTAATTTTAATATACCAAATTAATTTTAGTTTCTTTTGAAAGAAAATATAGTTTTTAAAAAACTTTGAATCTTCTTTAACATATATTTTTAAATATCTATAAATTATATATTTTAAAATTTTCCATTTTAAACATGAAAATAATATATTTATTATATTTTACATAATATAATTATATATTTTCTATTATATCATCACACTTTCACTTTGTTATTTAAATATTTATATTTGTTGACAAATTTTATAATTATTATTTAAAGATTTATATTATAATATATAAAATTTAAGACATTCTATCATAATATTGAAATTGTATTTTATAACATATTTTCGCGCATAGCGCGGGATATCATCTAGTTTTATTTAAATTTAAACTCATTATAAAGCATATTATTGAAAAAAAAAAGACTTGTTTAATTAATTTACTTTGACTAAAAATTAAAACATAAGCATAAATGATAATAATCCCATAATTTAACGAAATTGGGATAAATATGATCACCTTAGCAACAATAGGTCTCAATTTATAATAACAAATGGATCAAATTTCGCTTAGGAAATAGAAACCATAGGGGAAGAAAAAGATTTAGAAAGATTCATACCTTAAAATTGAATTTAGTGTATAAGAGTTAGTGGAAGTATACGTTATAACACGTGTATTAATGTATATATAGAGAGAGAGAGAGAGGCATTAATAAAACGAAAGAAAAAAGGGACAGAAACGTACCAAAAGAAGTTAGAGAGAGACTTAGAAGTGTGACCAAATATCATAAAAGACCTTTCCATTTTCATGCATCCCTATTCCTATTTTCACACATTTCTCCTCTTCTCTCCCTCAAAATTAATAAATCAAACTCAAGATCCGATCTTTTTTAACTAATTTATTATTTTCAAAATATTAAAATTAAAATTAAAATTAAATTATAAAATAAAGGCTTCAATATTTCACCTTGGCTCCTTCTTCTTCACGCCGCCTACCAAATATAAACACTCTCTCTCTCTCTCTCTCTCTCTCTCTCTCTCTCTCTCTCTCTCTCTCTCTCTCTCTCTCTCTCTCTCTCTCTCTCTCTCTCGCACTCTCTTTGCATTTTCCTCTGAATTTTCCCAGGAAAAACAAAACAAAATCATTTGTTTTTTTGTATCCTTTTATAATTGTGATTAATCTTCATCACTCTCTCTTTTTTTTTTTCCTCTTTAGGGAATATATAGTTTTCTTTTTTTCTTTTTTAATTTAATTTTTATTGTTACCCCTTTCTCTCTTTGCGTGTCTGAGATTTTTTCCCCTTCTTCATCACCTTTTGACGATTGGTGATTTTATATGTTAACTCTTCTCTCACATTGTCACTACTGAGATTTTTCCATAACTGAGGGTTTCTTCTCTATACATAAAGATCCGATTTTTCCTCTGTTATTGTGAGTTTTTTTCTATTTTATTTCGCTTGATCATCGTCCTACATTATCATTTTTTTTTTTTTTTTTTTTGAATCTCAAAACTGATCCCTTTTCTCTATGATGTGTTTGTTTCTCTCCTCGATTCTGTCCCTTTTTATCGGCCGTACTGTTTCTTTCACTTGATCAAATCTGATGATTGAACAAACAAAATTGTTTCTTGTTTGGGATATCTAAAATTTCATGTATTTCTTTTGGCCGTGACTGACGATTCATCATCTTACAATGCTGTGATCTAATTACGTAAATTAGTGTTTTGAGTGATTCACCTTCTACTCACACTTTATATTTTTCATCTGTTTTTTTTGCAGTGGTCTCTTTTTTCCTGATTTTGAAGTAGAGATTAAAGGTAATGGAGAAAATTTACTGTTTTGTTGCTGATGAGTGGTGGATTCTTAATCCCATTGTTCCTTTTGATTTCTTTAAGAACCTATCAATGATTTTTATATTATTATATCATATTTTATAAGCCCTTGTTGAATAAGAATAAGAATGTGACACTAAACATCTTTTCTCTCTGTTTCTTACATTTATCTAACTTTAGTTTCTTTGGTGTTTATTTATCAAGGGACTACTTGAAGGTGAAAGTTTGCATTTTTTTCTGTGGGTGAGTGTATCTTTAAGATGGATCAGAGAGGAAATGAGCCAGAGTTTGACGAATTTGAGAAGCTTCTTGGAGAGATTCCTAAAGTTACTTCTGGATACGATTATAATAATCGTTACCCTATGTGTTTAAGCTCAAGTAGGTCATCATCCATTGCTAAATCAGCTCAATTCCAAGAACAAAATCTTCCTGATGACACTTCATTTGCTGAGGCTAGCTTAAACTTTGGATCTCAAGAAAATCATCCTTACCATTCCCCAAATACCTCACCTTGTTTATATGATTCAAGAACGCTTAGGAAGCTGCATCAATTTGGATACTATCCAACTGCTCAACCTCAGCATTACAATCCACACTCACAGTCCTTGTCCCATTATCCATCATTGGATCCTCCTATGAATTGGAGGCTTAAGCTGCAAGAAGATCAGTACTTGTCTATGAACCCTCATTTCCTTTATGGTTATAATAACAATAACCAGAGCATGAATATTGCTCCTAGACAGGAACATTTCGATTATCGCCAAGCTGAACAGAATAACATAAACTTTTGTATGAATGGAGAAGGTGATGATGATGATGATAATGGGGTAAGGAAAATGTACTATCCAGAGAAGATTTTAATGAGATCACAGCTCGGTTTAAACACACCTAAACTCATAAGGTACGATATTGGAGATGATCAGCAAAACAGAAGACTTTGGTTACAGAATCAACTCAATGAAGAAGATCTATCAATGAGTCTTAACAATCTGACATTGCAGCCTCAAAAGTACAACTCTCTTGCTGAAGCAAGAGGGAAGATATATTACATGGCTAAGGATCAGAATGGTTGTCGTTTCTTGCAAAGAAAATTTGCAGAGAGAGATGGCAATGATATAGAGATGATCTTTAATGAGATCATTGACTATATTAGTGAGCTTATGATAGATCCTTTTGGGAATTATTTAGTTCAAAAGCTGCTTGAAGTATGTAATGATGATCAGAGAATGCAGATTGTTCATTTCATAACTATAAAACCAGGACTTCTTATTCAAATCTCTTGTGATATGCATGGGTAAAAAATCAAGCTTTCTTTCGATATGAATGTCGCGGTTAGTACCTTGATCTGATCTGATGTGATGTTTTTGCAGGACTAGAGCTATTCAAAAGATAGTTGAAACGGTAAAGAGACAAGAGGAGATATCACTAATCATATCTGCTTTGAAGCATGGTATTGTGACTTTGATAAAGAATGTAAATGGTAATCATGTTGTTCAACGATGCTTACAATACTTGTTACCTCATTGTGGAAAAGTAAGTCACTTTCTTTACAGTTTTTCTTCATTAATGAATGAATGATTGATTCACTCACTCACTCACTCTAATGGAATCCATTGTTTTCTCTTTAGTTTCTATTTGAAGCTGCTATTACTCATTGTGTTGAGCTTGCAACTGATAGACATGGATGTTGTGTTCTACAAAAATGTCTTGGCTATTTAGAAGGAGAACAACAACAACTCTTAGTCTCTGAAATTGCTTCCAATGCTTTACTCCTATCTCAAGACCCCTTTGGGTATATATTCTTTTTTGATTCTCTCTTTTGTTAAGTTATGAATCCAAAGATGAAGACTTTTTGTTGTTTTGTTTTGCAGCAACTATGTTCTTCAATATGTGTTTGAGCTTCAGCTTCAATGGGCAACCTTTGAAATTCTAGAGCAATTACAAGGGAACTACACTGAGTTATCGATGCAGAAATGTAGCAGTAATGTAGTTGAGAAATGTTTGAAACTAGCTGATGATAAACTCCAAGCTCGCATCATAAGAGAACTCATAAACTATGGTCGTCTTGATCAAGTGATGTTGAATCCTTATGGAAATTACGTCATTCAAGCAGCTCTTAAACAATCCAAGGTAATTGAAAAAGAAACAATTCTTGATTTGATTCAGTTTCTCAGTCCTTAAAAGATCATATAATCGTTGCAGGGGAGTCTTCATGGTCTTTTGGTTGATGCTATTAAACTTCATATCTCATCTCTTCGTACCAATCCTTATGGTAAAAAGGTCCTCTCTGCATTGAGCTCGAAGAAGTGATTCAGCAGGTAAAAAGAACCCTAAATTCAAACACTTATTCTTATTCTCTGTGGGATTATTGTTAATTTTATTTTTATGTTGACAAATGCAGACAGATTTGTAGCAAAAATGTGAGGTGTTTGTTGTTGGTGAAGTTATCTTGTAAATGTAACTTAATAAGAGAGGTTTTTGGTTTCAAGATTCAATCTAATCTACAACTACTTTCTTTGTTGTACAATTTTAAGTATCATATCAAATCTTTTTCTATATTTTATTATATCTTTGATTATCCAAAATTTTCCGAGTTTAAACCCATCAAATATCTTTGATTGAGATATCAAAACCGTAATTATCATCAAATTTAGGGTTGTTATCATTTTGTAATGGAGATTTATTATATTTTGGGAATAGTTTCTTGTGGGAGAAGTAATGGGTATTTGAATAAAAGAAATATTTGAGTAGTGAAAAGATGGATAAGTGTTGGACCAATAGTATTCACTATTTTTAAAATACAAATAAAAAATAAAGTGTAACAATCATGTCTTATACTAGATAGATGAATTGATCGTGTCTAGAATATTATAAAGTGTTAAATAATGAAACCCCACATATTGATTTAAGTCAAGGTGTCAAATTCACATAGGTGAGTCAAAGTATTTTATGTTTTTAAAAAACATCAAAGAGTCAAAATACTTTTTAGCTAATGGCTGACAGAAACAAAAAAGAAACTGTTTAATCTTAGGTTGTTTTTTTTAATCTGTTTTGATATGGTTCTGTTTCTACTATTTTTAACTTTAGATTTATAAACTTCAACTCATCGGTTCAATAATTCAAACTATGAGATATACACTTTGGAAATAAGTAGTTAAATGTAAACTCAGGTGGTAATCAATATATTAATTATTCATCTTCATTCGTTTCTTCTTTCAACCCAATTTTTATTAGATACATAAATACATTTAGGGGATATATTTAAACAAAAAATTGAGGTGATTAATGCTTTAGTGAATTTTTAGATTATTTTAGTTAGTTTACACAATTTGTTTTTAAATTATCTAAAATCTTATATAAAACCATGAGATTTGAACATTTATAACAATAGAAATCTTACAGAAAATGAAGAAACTCCACTAAAATATTCTAAAATAACTAGAAATTCGCTTCTTAAAAAACTTTCAATAACAGCAGGTAGGGATGTTAATATTGGGTAAAGGCCCAACGGGTACCTGCTACCCTATCAAAATA